>RJWM01023438.1:0-32161 GCA_004363535.1 Dasyprocta punctata
TTTTTTTTCTGTCTTCTCTCCAGTCATTCAATCCAAAATGACAGCCTCGAAAATGCCTCTTTGATCTTCACCATGCTCTGAAACATGACAAGCCCATAATTCAAACTTATGGTTAGAGGTGTGTGTGTGTGTGTGTGTGTGTGTGTGTGTGTGTGTGTGTGTGTGCCTGCGTGCCTTTCTTTTCCTTAAACTAGTAATGAAGTTGTGAATGCAGCATTTCTTTCATTACCTATTCATTAAAGATATGACATGAAAACAGAGTTTCCATGGCAATGGCTTTGTGGAGTCTGAGTACATAATAAGAATTTCATTGTTTACACTACAGCACAGATAACGGATGGGTGTTATTGTTGCTGGTAAAGTCTTATTTAGCCTCCTGAATGCAGTGAAGGGCAAAGTCCAGCCAGACCTCAGTGCACACCTGGCACAGGTGGGGCCTCACAACCCTCAATGCACACGCACTTTAGGACGGAGCAGTTGTGTCAGCTATGCCTTTTCAATGCGCTTAAGCTTAAATATTAAAGCATTCTAAGAAGACCCTATTCTGAAGGTTCTGAAATATTTTCACTCAATATTTAACATGCGTCTATTTGACATAAAGAAAGATGTTTCTCTACTAACATTTGGAAATGAAATGAGACTGCTTCCCTTCAGAGCCTAGCTCTTAAACATATTAGCTTAAGTTTATTAGCAGCAAGTGATCTACTCTCTCTCTCTCCAAGTCTTGGTTTTCCTATCTGTGAAGTGGGGGCAATATGCATGTATTATACAAGACATACATAACATATCTATGTACATAAAACGCATGCGCCGTGCATACCCTGGGTTGCTGTGAGGGTGAAAAACGCTGCAAAGCACAGAGCAAATGCTCCTGCACGATGCTAGGGTGCGGTGTTCTCACTGTCTACCATAAGCTTGATAAAGATTTATGGCTGTGACTTTCAGAGCCAGCCCCGGGGTGCCCTCCTTGTCCTTGGCACCTGTTTGGTTCTCCTGATTTAGGGGCTCATCCCTCCCCCCGACAAGGCTATACTCTACTGTTATGGCCCAGGGCCTGGCACACAGGAGGGACCCCTTAAAAGGAAAGTTTAATTTATGCACAATTAATTAAAACTAACTTATATAGTTTTAAAGTCAATTTGAAAAGAAGTAGGGACTGCAAGACACAGCTGGAAACGAGAGCTTCTGAGCAGTAAGGGGCAGTTTTTTAACCATTCTGCTGCCAACTTCCCGGCAGTGCCGAGACAAGGATGAGGACCGCAAGGCACCTAGACTACAAAATGGAATGTGGCATGGCTCTCAGGTCACTCACTGGTCATCCCATTTTGTCTTCTCTGTACCTCGCACCTCTCAACCTTGTCTCGATTTGAAACCTGCTGTGTCTGATGGGCTGGGTTCTGTGTTTGTTGGCTTTGGCTGGGAGACAAAGCTCTCTTGGATCTAGACACACGAAGTCCTTTCCCAACACTTCAGAGGGAAAAACAAAATAGTCAAAGCAAAGATGCTCCCTAACATGGCTGATGGAGATATGGCCAGGTGACCCCAGCTGATACACTTTGTAGACAGTGATGCCATCAGAATCTTATTGACAAGTAGAACTTAATCCTATTCTGCATGACTGTAGTACAATTTACTCAGAACATCCCAGGAAGCCTCCTAGCCCAGTAAAATAAGCTTTCCACAGACTTCATCTATGCTGCAAATCCTGATTATGGGGATCTTGACAGGAGAAAGAGACTCACCAATGAAGATGTGCTCAACATGGGCCATGATTGGACAACAAGAATTGTAAGTGCCAGAAGTATTCCTCGAGTAACAACACATGGAAGAGGTAGAGGGAGCAGGGAAAGAGAGAAGGACAGAGACCCAGAACTCTTTTCCTGCCCACTGTACACAGCAGAAGGGCAGCACTCACCAGTCTTCTGTGTCACCTAAGGGATCAAAAATGCCCAGAGTCATTCTGGTGCAAAAAGGCAAGCTAAGACCCAAAACTGCCTCTGAAATTTATGTGGAGATACAAAGGGCCCAGACTACACAAAACAACATTGAAAACGAAGAACAAAATTGGAAGGCAAATTAAAAAGCACAACAATCAATATAGTGTGGTACTGTCATGAAGACAGACACAGATATTAACAGAACAGAGTCCAGATATCACCTCATAGATGGTCAGTTGTCTGTTTTTTTCTGCAAAACGTTCAAGGCAATTTAATATGGAAAGGATAATCTTTTGAACAAAAGGTGCTGAAACAACTGGATTTTCATATGAAGGCAAACAAAAGTCCTGGAAAAGGACTACAAACTAGGTAGCTGGGAGGAAATATTTGTAAAAATTTATCTAAAAAAATGAGTTATATCTAGACTATACAAAGAACTTTTATAATTAAATAATGAATACAAACAGCCAAATTTGAAAGTGGGAACAGTATTTAAACAGATGTCTTACCAAAGGAGAATTAGAGATAACAAAGAATCACATGAAAAAGTGTCTAGTGTTGTCACTCAATTAGAGAAATAAAAGGTAAAATTGCACCGGGATATCACTACACATACCCTTGCATGGCCGAAATGAAAAAGACTGACCATACCAAATGCTGGTGAGGATGTAAAGGAGCTGAAATAAACCCCCATCCGCTGTTAGTTGGAATATAAAATGATACTCCTTTCTAAAACATTTTGGCAGTTTCTTAAAAAGTTAAACATAGACCTACCATATGACTCAGCCATTCCATTTCTAGTATTTATCCAAAAGAAATGAAAACATATGTTAGTACAAAGACTGTATACAAATATTCATAGCAGCTATGTTTGTAATAACCAAAAGCTAGAAGAAAATACAAATGCCCACCAATAGGTGTATGCATGGACAAACTGCGGTGTATCTATATGCTGGGCTAGAGTCGGCACTGTAATGGGATAAGCTATGGATGCATGCAGCATAGATGAATATCAAAATTACCATGCTGAGTAAAAGAAGCAAGATTTAAAAAGTACGTGCTGTTCAAGTGTTTATTTAAAGTTCTGTGAAATTCATACTCATCCATACCGACAAAAAACAGATCTACCTGGGGATGGGAGGACAGCGAGGGTCGGGAGATGCGACCACAAAGGGACATAAGAAAATGCTTGAGGGAAGTGATCATACTCATTGTTGACTGTGGGAATGGTTTCGTGGGTGTATACGCACGCCCAAACTCATCAGATCGTATGCTTTAAATATGCGTCATTTATTATGTGTCAGTTATACTTCAACAAAGCTTTTTTTTTCTCCCAAAAGCCAAACAAAGCAATGGATGAGTGAGAAAATTAGTATCAGCCACGGCTTCAAGTAGGGCTCTGTCAGGTCATCTACTGGGCCAGCCAAAATGTCAAGTACATTTCTTAGGACTGAGAGAGGTGGTCTTTGTCTTGCATCCAGGAGTCAAAGTATGTGCTCCGTTTCTTACTCCATCCACACACAGTAGGACTTCTATTTTAAATTTCATGAACCTCCTTCCAACCTCAGGACCTTTACACTTACCATTCCTTTTGCCTGTAATACTTTTTCCTTCCTAGCTTCACACTGTTCACCTCCTGACAAATATCTTGGCCATGGTGTCCTACGGTCTCGGAATTTAAATGCCCCCTTCTCAGAGATGCCTTCTCTGACCATCCTGCCTCTTGGGAAATCCCAGTCTTCATTCCACCCACTCTTCACTTCCTTCCCAGCATGTCTGTAGGGTGCCCTTATTTCGGTAATCAACTTGCCTGCTGTTTCCCTCATTTGCCTTTTAGTATTAGCATCAAGATCATGTCCTGTCCGTGAGTTTATCTTTACTGACAATGACAGTCCCCAGCAAACAGTTACTGAATTACTGACAATGACTCCCTTGTGTAGGAAATCAGTAGATATCCACCATGAAGCTAGAGACCAGGTGTAAAGAAGCTTTTCCCGGAAGTGGTCCCAATCCTGCGGTAGGGGATCCTTGCTGCTGTCTCTACCCAAGTGTTACTTGTTCACTTTCTCCTTAGGTCTTTCCTTTCCTTGGTGAAATATTGCTTTCTCACTGAAATCTCTTCTAACCTCTCACCTGTATTTATATACTCCCATCACACACACACATACACACACAAACACACACTATTACCTAACTTCCTAAGTACTTTATTCCTCTGCCTTGTTTATTATTGTGTTCCCACACTGGAGGACAAACCACATGAGGTCAGAATTTTCTATGTTGTTCACTCTTCTATCTCTAGTTCCTAAAAGAGGGCCTGGTGTGCAGTAAGTGTTAAACCCCAAGATTGTGCTTCAAAAATATGATTTTGTGAAAAGAGAATTCTTATTTCCCTCTTTTTGGCCATAAGCTATCAAATGTTGCCAGATGTTATGGTTTATACATTGTGTCAACTTGAGAAGTCTAGAAGCTTAAGTAAGGCAGCAGTTCTACATCCTGGGGTGTAGAGCCCAAGCAGTTACCTGTTCATTGTGTCAGTTTGAGAAGGTGGGAAGTTTAGCTGAGAGACTCAGCAGGGAGCCAGGGGTCTTACTTTGTAAACATCCTCATCCTGTGCAAAGGGAGGCAAGGAGATTTGTGGAGCTACACCCACCCTGGAGACGGGGTGTCCTGTGTATAATATAAGGGAGGAGAGGAGGCTTGCTCTTGCCCCTTTTACTCTGGCTGCTTTTTGCTCAGCTGCTGCCTTGAAGTGTTGCCCCAGTGCCATGCCACCCTGCCTTGGAGCCAGCTGATTATGGACTGAAACCTCCAAAAACTGTAAGATAAATAAACCTTTCCTTCCCTAATTTTGGGAGTCAGGAGTCTTGTCTCAGCAACGAGGGAAAAGTAACCAAGACACCAGAATATCTGGAATTTGAATACATCCCAAGTAAACAGTGGGGACTCTGGAGAACACAAGGCCAGAAGACCTGGTCAGAGGGGCCAAGCCAGCATCTCCACTCTGCCACCAGTATGGCCACAAGCAAGGCTGGTCCCTCTTGTCATTGGCATGTTCTGCTGGAAGGGACGCTGCAAGGAAACTATGGACACAGGAAAGCACTCAGGGAGCAGTCCCAGCCAGTCACCTGGGATGAAGAAAGCAGGACTGGGTAAGGGACAACCAATTGTGAAGCTGAAGTCACCACAAGGGCCACCACCAGGCTCCAGGGACTCAGGAGCTAGGGCAATTCACAGGCTTGTCTCAAGAGGGTCTGAGGTTTCTGGGCTTTGTCTCCCGTGAGGACAAGCCCTTAGATTCAGGCTGCCCACAGGGAGAGCGGTGAGCTTGGTAGAAGCAGCTCTGTTCTTTGGAGTATGGTTTCTACAGCACACAACATGCCTGGCCCCTTGGGCAAGGCATGTGCAGTCCCAAAGTAGGTTTGAGGCCTTGCTCCATGGCATTGGCCATATGGTTCCAGGTCTCAGCTCCTGTCTGTAATTGAAGATTAGGCTTTCAGATCTGGGGATCCCTGTAGCTTCCCCTTAAAGCCGCTTTTGGGATCCTTTGCTGTCAAGGATCCTCTCCTGGCCCAGCCAGCAGATAAGCAGGTGTCCCTATAAGCATCAGGAAGCCATTTGTTTGACAGTAACTGCAATTCCTGAACTGGGAAGATTGCCAGCCTCCCCTCCATGCCCTGGCTAGAGCCTGGGCTCTCTGGCAGGAACTCCTACCAAGGTGGTCCTTCAGTGTCTAGGTCCTGACAGCTCTCTGCAGACCATTTGCCCACTCACAGTGGCCATAGCAACAAGGACAACTGCAAACGTGGCTGAGATGTGGTCATTTCTAACAGAGTAATTCAATTGCAGCAACATTAAATAATCACTGACTATTATCTTGCAGTTCAAGGAGAACTCCCATGCTTCTTATCTCATATAATTAACAATAATTAAGTGGCCTGCACAGGCTACATGATTAGGAAATGGCAGAGCCAGGGTTCAAGCTTAAGACTGCATACATGGGTCTTGTACAAGTGTTTTTCAAACTGTAGTGAATACTGTGCACCCCCTGTCCTCTTACTTACTTAATATTCTCTTTGGATTGATTATCTTTCATAAAACAATACATTGATTTTAAAGTTTCGTGCCACTCATAGGTGGAAAATAAGTATCATTGGACATATATAGTGAAAATAGTAAAAAAAAATCACTATAAAAACAAGCACAGTGAACACAGAACAATGTAATTAACAACCAGTTTGAAGCTGATGCCTGCAGAAGATGCTGAGTCTGAGGAAGGTATTAGAACGGTATCCAAGATTAACACCAGCTGGGACCAGGGGACTGGCTAAAGTAAGAGCAATGCAAAAGGGTCAGGCAAGGGAATACTTTGTCACTGTGTGAGTTCCCTGGTAGCCATTACCCATCTCTGTGCCACCTAAAGTCATCTCTGTACCTCTGTATGGCACACTCGGCCACTTCTCCATTTGTAACAGAAGACCATGAGTACAGGAAAGATAATGCCATTGTTAATATCCCCATTGTACCAGGGCTGCAAGAGTGCTGCACAGTGACTTCCACGGCTACTGGGAGTGAGATGGCTTTGCCTCACACAGCCTAAGGTTGGATCCCAGTCTCTAGACCTGTCCTGAGGCTGATGTTCAGCTGCCATCAATGCAAGACTGAACTAGAAGGAGCTCTGGCACACGTGTCAGAGAGAGTGTAATGTGCCAAGGCCCCATGCTGGGAGTGAGCAGGACCAGTGCTGAGCCCCATATAACCCACTTGTATTCTCCAGTCAGGCCTTTCTGAGGGCTGAGGCAAATAAATGTCACCTAACTGGGCATTTGGCCCTGGCTAAAGTCAGAATGACTTCAAGAGCACTGCAAAGGGAGTGACGACATCTGTTATCTTTCTAAAGGATTCCATGAGGCTTTAAAAAAAAATTAGCTATATTTTCTTTCAGCGTTAGTTTGCCACTAATTCCCCACCCTCAAACGCTGAGCCAGTCACTGCAGAAAAGATAGTGTGCCCCATTTCCTTGTCTATCTCAGTGTCTTTGTCCTTTGTCATGTGGAGTGTGGTCAAGGCAAGCCTCAGTCTCCCCAAGGTACCCCAGTTGTGTTTCCTCTGTAACCCAAAGTCACATTCTACTCGGTGGCCTGGGGTGTGTGGTCTGGAGCTGTTTGGAGACCCAGGAAGAAGTAGTGGTCAGCAGCCTGATGGGCCTCTCCTGGACGTGGCTTCCTGTCCCCTTGAGAGGAGCCCCGGCTATGCAGCCAGCCTTCCACGCAGGACCTCAGCAGTTGCCTTCTTCCTCACTGTGACCAAATGTCACACTGAAGCTTTGAATGAACAGCCAAGGAAATGTTTTGCCTCATTTACAAGGTCAAAAATGGAAGAGAGGAGCATGATTATGGAGCAAACATTGGTAAAACAGAGCAGACCCTGGCATCAGACACTTACAAGCAGAGACGGACTCCACACAGCTAGCTGCTCGCCAGCTCGATGTGTTTCCTGTGGCAGTCCTCCTGCCCCCGTGGGCTCTCTGGAGCTGGGAGGCAGCCTTGGGTGGAGCCAGAGGCAAGATGGGGTTTCTTGAGAAATCTGGTTTCTGTTGGATGCTATCTGGCTCCCAGACTCAGGGTGCAAACCGCACAGGAAGGAATTTGGACTCATGGACCCTGAACAAAAGCCCAAGGAAGACAACTTGTCCTCCCCAAAGCTGAGTCAGGCAAGCAGCCTCCCCCCACCCAGGGAACATGGTTATCTCCTTTCATGGGTCACCTCTCTTCATTAGGCTGCTCCTTCTCTGACCCTCTGGTTCCTCTGGATCAGGAGTTAAAGGATTCATCCTGGAGTTTCAAACTCACCTGTGCTGTAGAGATACAGCCAGAAACAAGGCAGGTTGGCAAGGCCAGGGGCTGTGACACTAACACTCAGCTCACTGGGTGAATAGGCAAGAGTTGGCTCTGCAGATGAAAAAGCACTGGGTAGGGACCCAGCACATCCAACAAGCCATGTCCAGATGCCCCCAGCCCTGTGGTCCTTAGCAAATCCTTTGGCTTCTTCAGAGTCTTGACTTCTTCAAAGTCTTGATTTTTTCAACTATAAAATGGAAATAAAATCACTCCCTCCCTGGTTCTTTTGGGGCTTCAATATTGTTACAGTAATTCTGGAGCTTAAGATGTTGTGTAATGAGAGTTGGCAGCTCTTGTGATGGTGATGACCATGTCACAGCTGCAGTGTCTTCTGCCAGGCTAGTGGGTAACACTGGCCCTGTTGGCACTTCCTGGGAAAACGGGATACTCAAATGCACACAATTTCATAATAAGATCCTCAGTATATCCATAGCCTTTAATCAATCTGAAGTTGTCTGCATTCCATTTTTCAAACAAAACACCCTGAAATCCATTGCTTGACTGAAGAGAACCAAGACATGTAAAACGAATGTCCCCATTCTCCCTATTCTGAGGGCTTCTTCAGTCCACCACTCTTTGATTTCTAGGAGTCCATACTGCCCCGCAGCCTCTGATGTTCCCCGAGATGACCCAGGTTCTTCTAGGAGTCCCAAGAGTTCTTGGCCTCCTGTTCTGTGAGCCCTGAGGTACTTGCCTATTTTTAAGGCCACAGGCATAATGTGCATTTTCTTCAGGGAGAGACAAAATTTCCTCACATGCATCTGATTTTCCAAAGGAACAATGACCTAAACAAGAGCAAGCATTTTTATTCACTTCACTATGCTTTCTGGGGCAAAGGTTGTGAATTAGCTCCTTAGCCTACAGAAGGGGACATGTGAAGGATCTGGAACTCTTCTCCCCGCGAGGAAGGGTCATCCTCTGTCACTAAAAAGGAGGTGGTGAGCCCTGCAGAATAGATGCTATGGAGCTCTCCGACCCAATGAGGAAGACTTCGAACAGTGACAGTTGGACTGTCTGCCTCTGGAGGGAGAGAAATGTTGTTCCCACAGAAGGTTCCCGTGGACTCTGAATAATTGTCAGAGAAGTTGTGTGAGAAATCTCTTCTTGGAGGAAAGCTGACTGAAAGAACTCAGCATCCCTCCCTGCTCTAAAATGTCAAGACTGTGAAAGTAAGAGACAAAAAAAAAAAAAAGTGCTGAATGTTTGCATCAATTCCAGCTGCTATAACCAACATTTATTACTGAAAAGAAAAATAAGATACAATCTTTCTTTGAAATATGGATTACTTATTTGCCTTGTGTTATTTTCTCTCTGCAATTGGATTTTTCAGGAGAGACCCCCTATGTTAACCCACTTCCCTGATAAATATTCCTCTACATGGTCACAAAAGCAAATAGTAGCAAAAATTCTCATTTCTCAAATTCTCATTCTCCCTAAATATACCTAAGTTATGGGCACTGTATACGCTCATAGTCTTTCTATTTTGAGTTTGGAAGACAGGCTCAATTACTGGAACTGTACAGAGCATAAAGGAACTTAAGGTCACATTATCTGCTTGGTGTTGATGGCTGGCATCTTTACCTGTCAGGGACTCTCCTGTAGCCCATTGATAACCATGTGAAACCTGCTTCATGAATAATTTGATTCCTCCTGTTTTCCCAGAGAACCATAAATTGCAGTTATTTGGTATTATGTGTAATCATTTTCATAGAAGACAAGCTTTAAAATTTTATGCTGAGCATTTCACACATTTTATCTCAAAATGTTTAAATGTTTGGGAGACAGGCATTACATTGGATAAATGACAAAATTATTCTAAGCCCAAATTTTTACCTCTGACCTCTGATTTATATTCATATCTAATAGCAAGAGGTGAAATTCCACACAATAGAATTAAAGTGTAATTCGTTCCTAAACTAAAAACATATCTAAATTAATCTCCTAGCCCTATGTCTTGACCTTACCCACTGTGGAGATTAGGGTTGCAAGCAGTATTGATTGCTGGGATTTTCTCTTCATAGCATTTAAGTAATTTTTCTTTGTCTTTCACTTTTGCTGAACATTCTTCGGACAACATAACCAGGAAGGAAAGGGTCTGTAGGTAGCTTTGTGTGAAAGTCTTCTTCGCAGAAGAGGACTTCAGCCTGGAGCCTTGGGGTCTTAGGAGACCAGCTGTGCTGCTCTGTGTCTGACAAATAAGGCCAAAATGACAGATCTCTCAGCTTAAGGACATCTTACATATTAATGGACTGACATCTTCCTCCATCAAGGTTCGCGATCTAGATTTTTCCGTTACCAAGAGGGACCTGGGCCACTGTCCAGCAAGTGGTATATTAATAAATGGTATATTAATATTGTTCAAGTTCAAAAAAGAGAAAGCTTTTCCGCTCGCTCCCCCCACCCCCACCCCCACCCCTAGCGCTGCTCCGGCTGCACCGCACTCGCCCAGAGCTCCCAGGTCTTGCTAAGCTAGCGCGGCCGCCGTCTCCACCATGATTATCTATGGGGACCTCCAGCCACGATGAGATGTTCGACGTTTACAAGATCCGGGAGATTGCGGACGGGCTGTGCCTGGAGGTGGAAGGCAAGCTGGTCAGTGGAGCAGAGGGTAACACTGATGACGCGCTCTCTGGTGGAGATGCCCCTGCTGAAGACCTGGAGGGCGAAGGCACCGAAAGCTCTGTAGTTCCTGGTGTTGACATTGCCATGAACCATCACCCGCAGGAAACCAGCTTCACAAAAGGGGCCTCCAAGAAGTACATCAAAGATTACATGAAGTCAGTCAAAGGCAAACTTGAAGAACAAAGACCAGAAAGAGTAAAACCGTTTATGACAGGGGCTGCAGAACACATCAAGCACATGCTTGCTAATTTCAAAAACTATCAGTTCTTTATTGGTGCAAACATGAATCCAAATGGCGTGCTTGCTCTCCTGGACTACCGTGAGGATGGGGTGACCCCATTCATGATTTTCTTTAAGGATGGTTTAGAAATGGGAAAATGTTAATGGATTCGGTGGCTACCTTGAATCTATCACTTGTCATAACCGGCAGCTGCCTGTAATCCACACAACACCAGGATTTTAAACAAATGGGACTGATGCCATCTTGAGCGCTTCGTCTATTTTGACCGTGATTTATTTGGAGTAGAGGTATTATTTTTTTAGGGAAAAAAACACATGTCATGTAGGTTGTCTAAAAATAAAGTGCATTTAAATTCAAAACAAAAAACAAAAAAGAAAAAGAAAACCAGAAAGAGTGAAAGTCAAAAGCATGGGGATAAATAGTTAGAAGATAACAACAATAAAATCTTGCTCTTCAGATCTGAAACACAGCATGGCAAAAAACCTATTATATTTAGAAAACTTCAGTACAATTCAAGGAGTGTTTCATAAATAATACTTTAATTTATGATCCAACATGTTTCTTGAAGACTGAATTTAAATTAGTATTCTTCTTACCATTTAGTAAACTCTCTCAGAAAAATTCAGTCAGTCCTATGCTGTAATTGTAAGTTTTAAAAACTATATTTCCACATTAGGTTAAGAATTTAGAAACTAAATTCTGAGGTGAACTTTGAAATTCCCATATACCATATAAAAATTCTATGATGCTCTTTAAAATGAAAATAAAAATTATATAAATAAAATTCTATGGTAAACCTTAGTTATAATATAAGGTGGCTGATAAGGCAGTACACGATATAAGCATAATAAACATATCTGTGCATAAAAGTTAGCAGTTAGTATGATCTCAGGATTTGTATCTTTAGATGATTGTTTTTAATGAAAATTATAGCCTACACACAGCTGTTGTGTTGCTGAGGATGAGACACTTACTTAGTCTTATAACGGTTATTAGTATTTAACAGAAATTCAAATTTTATGCAGAAATGGTAAAAACGATTGTTGAGTTGATTGGTTTTCTTTTTACGAAATACATTAAAACTTCTGGAAATCATGCTGGTTGAAAGAGGAGTTTGTACTTTTTGGAGCACTTTATGCCTGTTGGAGAATTTATTATAATAACAGAGTACTGGGCGACTTTATTTGTTCAAAACAATACCCTCTTTGGCAATGCTGGATGTGTAACAAAACAAATGTGTGCTGGCCTCGCAGAGATAAATATATTGATCCTAGGAACATCACAGCCTAAAGACTACAGGTTTTTGGGAAATGATGAAATCTTTTCTCTCTGCTTTAGCATCTTACCCTCTTGTTTATCACCAAAGTACTTAATTATCCAGGGAACACATCTTCAGTAACAGGCAGAGGTCTATACTGAAACACTTAGAAATTACTGATTTGACTGTTTTGTTTTCATTTTTTGGTTGTTATTGTTGTTATTTTGTTTTGTTTTGTTGCTTATTGTTTTATCCCAAAAAAGTACAAAGTTGAAGGTTGAAGTTAAGTGAATTTCTCTCTCAATTCCTAGACTGTGTTCTTGAATCAGGATTGTCAAAAATGTGACACTAGAAGTTAAGAAATAGTTTGGTAAATTTAGGCCATCTGGATAGTTATTGAGAAATCTCTTTAGTTATAAAACAATTCGAACTTTTCTAGTAGTTTCTGGCTCACTTTAGGACAAAGCATTCTTTACTCTGGGTGGATTTTCTTGATCTAATTCCATTTGACTAAAAACCTTACAAGACCAAACTATTTGTTCTGTGTAAGAGTTTCACTTTAAACATAAAAACTGTAAAGGCATTGGTAAATTAAAAGTAAATGGACAGAAAAGAGATACCATAATTTTAACCATATATTGCAAGTTATTGCAAAACTAATTAAAGACAAAAACATTACAATAAAGAGGAAGCTTTTTTAGTGATAAAAGAATTAATCAGGAAGACGTAGTAGTCCTAAATGTGTCTGTGCTTAATCACCACAGAGCATAAGAACACACCGAAAAATAAAATAACTATAGGAAAAAAAGGAAAACAAGAATAGTTAACTACTTTAATAATACACACTCAGAAAATGATGGACCAAAGACCAAAATCAGACAGATAGAGAATAGCACTGCCAACGAATATGTTAGTGGGCAATTTTAGCAAAATTTACTCAACAACTGCAAAATATAAATTATTAGCTAAATATAGAACATTCACCAAACCAAATCCTGCTAAATATGAAGTTATACACAATATGTTCTCTAACTGCTATGGATTCATATTAGAAGTCAATACAAATGATACCTTTTAAATGCCCAAACATTTTGAAATTAAACAGTCCATATCTAAATAATCCATAGGAAAAGTAAATAATTACAGGACAAATTAGAAAATATTTCAAACTGAAGGATAATTAAAATGTAAAATATTAACTGTTGGGGTTGAAGTTAAAGCAGTGTTTAGAGGAAAATGCATAGCATCAAATGATTCTTTTAGAATAAAAAAATAGCCTAACTTTTGTGATCTAAGCATCTAGAAAAAGAAAAGCCAAATTAAACCCCAAGTAAATAGAAGGAAGGAAATAATAAAGATACAAATGAAAATCAGTAAAAAGGAAAACAAGTTGTAGAAGCAAACCATTTGAAACCAAAACATTGTTCTCTGAAAACATCAATAAATCTATCAAGTAAAAAGAGATATTAAAACAACAATAAGGGGTAATTTTAAAGCTTTCAATAAAATTAAAAATCCTTGAAAAATACAAATTATCAAGACTATCACAAGGGGAAAAAAAATAGAAAATCTGCACAGTTCTATATAAACTTTTTAAATTGAATTTGTAATTTTAAGAAATCTTCCCAGAAAGAAAACTCTAGATCTAGATACCTTTGCTGGAAAATTTTATGCAACTTTTAAGGACAGAATAACACTAAAAGAGACACAATAAAATCTTAAAAAGTTTATTCAATTATGAAGGAATTCATAAATTTGGGAACACTAGATCAAGAGATTTAGTGCTCTGATGACAAAGTGTCAGAAGCAAGTATTTATGAGGAAAAGGCAGAAGCACAATAAAAATTATTTTATTGGTTACAGTGGTACAGTTGCCTTATTTGGTCTGATCCACTGGAAAGTCCCAAGCTATATAATTTTAAATTTGCTGCCTGTGTATGATTGGTTGGACTTACATTCTGTTTTTCTTTAATATAGGCATTTATAAGAAATAACTTAAATTGAGTTTTGCTTATGTTTGTAAATCAAAGCTTAGGCACACCTGGTTTTGTTTGCTCAGGGGTTCTTTACATCCATTTTAATTTACTTTAAAAATACCAATTTTACACCAAAAACATAGGATTTGTGTAGCGAAGTAAGGAGCACTTCGAAACTCATTGTTTGAAGCCAAAATTACACTGAAATCAAAACCAGGCAACTATGTTACAAGAAATGAGAATATCCCTCATTAATGTACATACAAGAATTTCTTAACAAAAGATTAGTAAATCATTATATAAACAGATAATTTTTCAGAATAGTCCAATATTATATAAAAAGGATAATGAAGGCTTTATAAATGATCTAAACCTTGATTGATTTGTAAACAAGCAACACTCAACTAGCATTTGGTTTTATTGCTTCATTTTCGCTATTGGTTTTCCATTTTATTTATTTCCATTTATCTAGGAATATAAGGGTTAATAAAACATTCAAAAATTAATCAACGTATTCACTGTATCAAACCAAATAAAGAAAAAAATCATATGATCACTTCAGTACATTTAGAGAAAACATTTAAGAAAATTAAATACACATTCATGAGGGAAAGTTTTGTCAAATTATGATGAAAGGAAAACTCAATCTAATAAAATGCATCTACAGAAATTGCAGCTAATATGAAACTAAGAATGAATATTAAACACTTTTACTCTCACCACTTCAATTAGCATTATACTGATATAGTGACCAATACAATATGCAATAATAATAATGTGTATATAGGTATATGCATCAAAAAGAAAGAAGTAAAGCTATCTTTATACACAAGAAACATGTTTATCTCCATAGAAAGCCACAAAAGGCTACTGGTATTATTTTTTAAATTTAGTACACTTACAAATTACATAGTCAAGATCTTAAAAATCAGCTTCACTGACAATGAACAATTTAAAACTTTTTAAATACCACTTACAATACCATCAAAATCATGAAATACTTATTGATAAATATAAGAAAATATTAGCAAGAATGTATGCTAAAATCTATAAAACTCTATTGAGAGAAATCTACACAAATGGATAATTATATCCTGTTCATGGATTGGAAGATTCAAAATTGTTAAGAATCTTTAAATAAACGTACAGTTGTGGTCCAGTCACAAACTCTTAGACAGTATGTGTGCCTATAAGTTGTCAAGCTACTCTAAAATTTATATAGAAATGCACAGCATCTGGAATAGCCAAATAAGGTTGAAAGATATTACAATAATTCAAAACTAATTATAAAATTACATTAATAAAAGCTGTGTGACTTTAGCATAAAAGCAAGCAAATAGATCAATGGAACAAAACAGTGAATTCAAAGATACATAATTTTATGGTTAATTGAATTTGACAAGGCACCAAAGCAATTCAATGAGTAACTTTTCAATGAGGAAACACTTTTCGACAAATGGTCCTGGCACCCCTACAACTTGCCATGCATAAAAACTAATTTTAAAAATATACAGGAGAATGTCTTCCCAAATATTTTAGCAGTGACCCAAAAGCCACTAACCATAACAGGCAATGATTGATAATTATACTTCACCAAAATTTAAAACTTCTGTTCATTAATACCATCAAGAAAAAAAAAGGCAAGTCACAGAGCAAGAGAAAATAAACTTAATGCATCTATCTGGCAATAGACTTAAATCTAGGATGCACAAAGAATTCCTACAATTCAGTCTAGTCATGTGCCACTTAGTAGGGATATATGGTGAGAAACGCATCATTAGAGGATTTTGTTATTATGTGAACATTGTAAATTGCATAATGACATCACTGGCAATGTAATATTAGGAGACCACCCTAGGATATGTGATTTACCATTGACTAAAACATCATTATGTGGCATATGACTGTACTAAAATGATAGTCCAGTTTAAATACGAGCCAAGGATCATAAACAGACACTTTACAAAAAAAGATATGTGAATGATCAAAAAAGCACATAAAAAGATGCCTAACATCATTAATAATGAGGGAAATGGTAATTAAAACTACAATAAGAGACTACTTCCCACCCACTAATTTGCCTGAAATTCAAATGACTGACAATACCAAATGCTGACAAGTACATGGAGCAACTTAAACTTTTCTGCTTTGGCGGTAGTAAAGTAAAATGATATAGATGCTTTGGAAATGAATTGGTACTTTCTAATAAATTCAACATGCATCTGCCCTAGTAATTTTGCTCTTAGGGATTTACTCAACAAAAATGAAAACATATGTCTACCAAAAGGCTTATACAAAAATGTTCTTGGCACACTTATTAATATGGATCTTGAAAAAAGAGAAAAATGTCCTTATCAGGTGAATGAATAAACACCTCATGGTTTTAATTATACAATGGAATATTTCCTAATGATAAAAGAAACTAACTACTGATCCATGCAATAAAATGGATTATTCTCAAAAAAATGCTGAGACAAAGAAGCCACACACAAGATTAAATACTACATGATTTCATTTTATGTGATGATGAATAAGAGGTAAAATTATACTATACATGGTAATTGAACTACTTTAGTGGTTACCCCTGAGTATCTGAGAGAACTGGCAAAGATTGGTGTTATAGTTTATATTTAAATGTCCCTCAAGAGTTTCATGTGTTTGAAAGGTGATTGGATGATAGGGGTACTATGCTCACCAGTGAATTTACACATTGAGGGGCTCTGCAAGTCACTGAATGTGCTGTGACGGGGTGGAGCCTTGTTGGAGGTAGGTCGCTGAGAATGTGACCCAGAAGGGTGTATTCTTGTCTCATGTTCCTGCAACTATACTTTAAGACATTAATGAAATAAATGTTAAGTAAATTGAAAAGGTGTTCAAATACTTTATCTTCCTCTTCACTCAAACCCCAAAAAATGCTCTTATGGTTTTACAAGTGAAATATACTCATCTTTCAAACACAATTTGTTCTTCTAAATAAGTTGTTCCAGAAGTCAGAAAAACAGCCTAGATCATTTTATGAGGCTAACATAGTCTTGATTCCCAAGCCAGATAAGAAAGATACATAAAAAAAAATACATTATCACTTCACTTTTGAACACAAATGGACAAACAGCATAATAATTAAGCCGAATCTAACACAATGACAGTTCTTCACGATGGCTATCCATGTAACTCATCACTTTCACGCATTCGAGGAGAAAAATCAGATGGCTGTAAAAATTGATGTGTAACAATTATATGATCAAAACAACACTGATTTGGGGTTTTAAAAGTTGTTCTTTGTAAATTAGGAATAGAAAGGAACTTCTTTAGCTTTTCACAGGTTATGCATTAAGAACTTATACCAAAAGGTATAGTTAGTGAAGAAATTTTGACCCATTTCTTTTGATATCAGAAACAAGAGGGGAACACCCCCCTCTCAGCAGTATTGATCACATAGTATCAGAGGCATAGAAATTAATTCTTTATTACCCAGAGGGAATATAATCATCTACTTAGGAAAAGAGTGAAATATCAAATGTATAGACCAAAATTACTAACATAATTGAAATCTTTAAGTGTGACTTTAAAAATTTGAGGAATTATGTGCATTTATAGTTTAAATGTTTGATAAAATAAATACTTTTATTTAAAAATAACCAATAAATAACTACTAAGAGAATTCAGTAAGGTTGCTAGATTATAGAACACCAGCAATAAATACTAGAAAACGTAATTTTAAACAATAAGATAGTATTTACAATTTTAAAAATAGTGTACCTAGGAATTAAGAAAGTATAAATGAGTTCTGTGGGTAAAACTTAAAACTTTAGTAAAGTATACAGATCAGAAATTACATAACTGGCATGACTTTCATGCCCTTGAACAAGATAACTTAATGCAATTAGAATGTTGATTATTCCCAAACAATTCAGAGCAATCTCAGAATTCCTTCTAGAACCTTTTAGGAACTCAGTATATTTATCTAACACATAAATGGGGGCTCATTTATCTGGACAGGGGGCTCAAGATTAGCTTAATTAACTGTGAAAAAGAAGAATTCATTGAAACCTCCTAAAAGCCAAAGGAACAAAGAAATAAAGTGTAATAATATAAGAGCAGGCAAACAGTCTAACCCAACAGAGGCAGATCTGTATATGTGTGAGGACCCAACACAGACAAAAAGGGATACCGCAAATTGACATGGACAGGACAGATGGGCTTGGAAAAGCTTGCTGGCCATGTAGAGAAAAACAAAATCAGATTCTGACCTATCTCCATATTCAAAAGCAAAGTCTAAATGAGTTAAAATATAATTGCGAAATAAAAAATTTTAAAGTCATTACAATATGGTAGTATATTTATGACCTCTGAGAAGGAATGATTTCCTAAAAGAAACTTTGACAGCATGAATCATAAACCATAAAATGGATTAATTTAATTATATTAAAGGCATGAATTTCTTGTCCATGATGTTCACCATGAACAAAGATTAAGGAAAGATCCCAAAATATGAGAAGTTATTTGCAGTACTCAGGGACAACAACAAATATCAAGAAAGTCCTGAAAATCAAGTAAAGCCCCAGTAGAAAAATGCAAGAAAAATACAAACAGGTAATTTATAGAAGAGGAGCCCCAAATTTGTAACAAGCGAGTAAAAGACACTCAGATTTATTCCTAATCAGAGTGTGACAATTACATCAATGATGAGATATCATTTTATCTAACACTGTGGCAAAAATTAGAGAGCAAATTGACTGCAAGCATTGGAAGGGACGTGGAGGCTGAGAAATTTTTGTGTACTAAAGGTCAGAATGTAAAAAATTACAGACATTATAGGCACAATCTGACTATTCTTTAGCCAAATAAGTACATATAAGCTGTGATTCTACCATGACACCTGGAAAAAATCCCCAAGAAGTTCTCAAATAGATCCCAAAGGAGGCATACACAAGTACGTTCCAAAAAGGAGCATATTAAATGATAGGATTATTAGGAGTACTGGGGAGTTAGGAGCAACCTGGGGTCCCTGCACTGAAAGAGGCGATTATATGAAAGATCATGGGACATTTACTGTAATTAGAAGCAACGACATAAACGTATATTTAGCAAGACAGACTTCAATGCTCAGTGAAGAAAGTGAGAAGCAAAATAAGACCTGTAACCTAGTAATATTCATGTAAAATCATAATGCATTCCCACAAAACAATCATTCGTGTTCTGATAGACAAATATGAGCAAAACAAAAAGAAACACATTGTTCCTGTGGCAGCGAGAGGAGTAATGGGACTGGGAAGAAAAAAAAACAGGAGACAGGAAGAAAACAGAAAAAGCAATGCACATGAAGATATTTTACATAAACAAATATACACAGAATTTAGCCACAACTTACATTCACAGGCATAAGGAAGTAATCAGTTGTGCTGTAGCCACCAAGTAGATTATTAAGATTATATAAGAACTTTGAGAATGTTCATGATATGGTGGTAAATTTTTTAAAACGTGCAAATGACATCAATGTATGAATAAGGTTTTCTTTTAAAAGAAAAGAAGGTATACACTTATATATATATATGGGGGAATGATCAGAAGGAAAACAGTGCTACAGATGGTTGTATTAAGATAGCGGGATTATGGATAATTGCTTTTCTTTTTCTCTCTACTTTGTTGTTTACATACTTATAATGTTTATTTTCATGGCCTCTGCTTTATTATTGCTTTGTAATCTGTGTCTTTCTTTGAAACAGTACATTGATCATTTACACACAAGTAAAGAAAAAAGAAAACGTTTTGATCTAACTTTAATGAATAGTAATAATTCACAGAAATCCAAACCGATTAAGAAACTGGTCAGCTGGCAGTACCGACCTCCAGAGTAAAGGGGTTTCTTAGCTCTTCCGGTACTGATGGTGCTGACGTAGAAGTCACTCAAGTACTTAAAGAAGGGAGCTGTAAGGTTAGCCCTTCAAATAACTGCGCCGTAAGCTTGAATCTGTGTTGCGATGACCATCGTGTCTGCACTCTGGAGAAGGGTCTTCACTGCGCTCTCAGGGATGGGCCAGTGCAGGTGAAGTGAGTCATGTGTCTGTATTTCTCTTTCTCCACTTTCGTTTAAATTTTTATCGTGGTATTTTCCCATTTTCACATAGATGATATTATCTTGAGACATATTTTGAGAAATTGTGGGGCTGCATCTTCATTTTCACTCTTGTCTTGTTGATAATAAAGTGAAAAAGAACTATTTCCATGGGGAAAAGTCGGTCTAATGTTAAAGGGAAAGTGACCAGAGAGGACTTTGAAATAATCAAACGTTCCAGGTTCGTTTAGAGCCTCAGCCAGGACTATTTTGTCACTTTCTAGTTTCAATTCCAATGGTTATTTGAAGAGATGTATAAAGTATGCATTATGAATGAAGACAAAACCATGGAATTTAATTTGCCAAGGGAGCCTTTCACAGAAACTGTATGTAGCTCCAGACATCAACTTTAGCCCAGCACAGAATCTCAAGAAAAGAAGTAAATCTCAAATATTGTCCACAGATGTGTTATAATCAGAAACCAACCATATAATGGAGAAGGGCTCAGTTTTTTTCTTTAGACTCCTCATTTTTTCATATTACTCTTTCTGTGCTCCTCTCACTTGTTCCTATCTCTAAAACACATAATGAAAGGATGTCTCTGAGTCTTATCAGACATCTGTAGCTTTCCTTTCTCTCCATAACTGTCAGAAAAAAGAAAGTGGGTAGTAGTTATCTGCAAAGTATCCTGTATTTCACCTTTATTATCTGTGTGCTACACTATCCTAGATCTAACCCCTTGACAGTAATAAAGGGAAAATCTTTTTAAGGAATTGATCTATCATAGCTATCTATTCTTCATTGGAAGATGTGATCCTTTCATTTATTTCACAGAATAATCATCCTTTTGCCAAAGTGTGTGATGAAATATGCTAAAATACGATCTGAGCTATTTATCAGAATCCATGGGGAAACATGAAAGAACTGTTGGTGATCTGTGTAGAAGGTGGGCAGGAAAGAACTCAGGGAAGGTTAACTCTTGGCTACACAAATTACCCTCATTACATGTTGTATTTACACAGAGGACTCAGGGGGGAAAGCAAATATATTACCACCATTTCATTCATTTTCATATAATATTTTTAGTAAGGGAAAATAACATTGAAGACAGAGATGATGGAAAGAATTTGAGTTTGAAGTTAGATAGAGTTGGATTAGAATCCACCCATTACCATTACTTACTAGTGTATGATGTTGGGGAAATGACTGAGTCTTTGTGTTTCAGTTTGCTTACCTCTTTTAACATGGGGGAAGGATGTGAGTGGCAAGTGACAATTCCTACCATGAAAGGTTGTTCTAGCTGAGTGTTGTAGCACACACTTGTAATCCCAGCACTTGGAAGGTTGAGACAGAAGAATCACTGTGAGTTTGGGGCCAGACTAGGCTTATATAGTGATATAGTGAGTTCAAGGCTACCCTGAATTATCTAGTGAGATCTTGTGTCAAACAAAAAGGAAGATTATTCTAAAAATTTAAATCATCTAGTACGAACTAGGCACAAAGTCGTTGTTTGATAAATGCTAGTCTTCATTTTTAAACTGTTTTACAGTCCATGTGAATAATATCAATGATAGTGATTTTGAGCAGAACAATGGGAGTCCTGAGAATTTTATGGTAACACAACCACATTATGTCTTCTTTACAGTCATTTTTTAATAAGTTTGACAGTCATTATCGTCAGCTTGACTGGATTAAGAAATGCCCAGCATATTAACAAAGCACATTTCCAGGTACATCTGGGTATTATGTCTGATCCTAGACTCCTTCCTCTCTGTTGCTATTCTTCTGTGCTCTTCTTCCCAGCTGCCATAAAGTGAGTAGCATTCCACAATGGCCATCCTCCGTGATGTTCCTACCATGAAACCAGAAAACCATGGATTGAAACCTCTGAAACTGTGAGCCAAAATAACCCTTGTCTCCTTTCAATTGTGTATTTCAGTACTTAATCCCAGCACCAAAAAAAAGTGACTAATACAATAAATGTACAGTACAATTTTCAAAGGCCACCTGACATATGATATTCCAATAGACTGAATACAGAAGCAGGTAACAGAATTAAGCTACCTTGGATTTGGCCAAAAGCTAAAGAGATTTACAAAAATGCTACATAACGCCCTTCTGTTATATTTACTTTTTCAAAATACTATTGTTTTGCATAAAATGTCATATTTCTATTACCATGTGATGGATGCAACTGCTGTTCTGGTGATAGTGGAGTACCTCACATAGATACAGACTAATTCACCCTCAAAAAAAAAAAAAAGTACTAAGTCTGAACCAAAGAATTGTTTAAATGGTTTAAAGGTCTAGAGAATAACCAAGAACAAGCAGATTTCCACATTTATATGGATTTTTCCATGCAGGTTCTCCTTAGTTTGCCTGGTTCAGGGCAACAAGAACTCAAGCTGAAAACTTAAGCGTTATTAGATCAAGAAGGAAGAAAACAGATTTGAAGACAGCTAACAGGAATGAAATTGAGGGGTAAATTCCAAAAAGGAGAGAGTCACAAATGAGGAAAGCCCAAAATCTGTACATAGATTTTCCTCAAGTCGTTGGCTAACCCCTGAGCACTGCATCCCCAGGGTAGCCCCAAAGACCCAAGAGAAAAATGCCATTTGGGAAACCAAAAGAGTTGAACAGAATTTTACCTAATGCTTAACATATAGGAGACAGCATTGAGAGTTCAAACGTCACCAAGTTAAACAGATTTGATTAACACCTTGGGCTATCCATTGACAGCTCAAAAGGGCCATGCCTTAGGAATAAAAATTATCTCCCAACAGAGATTCATTCTAGCACTAAGGAAATGCCTAAGTAGCACTCCCCTGAGAAAGTATGAAGCCAAATATCCATAAATTCAAGGTAACCTGTCAGTAATTTAACTTCTGGCTACAAGAAAATTCAGCGTTCTTCAAAGAAATGTGAAAGAATCCACATCTTATTCACAGTATCAATATAGTCACAATTGTCAATAAAAAATTATTTTATGAGTAAAGAAATGACAGTCAAGAGAGTGATGATCAAAATGGGTGAAAATGTGGGAAATTTCAAAAATGATATAGAAACTAAAAAGAAACAAGTAGAAATTCTAGAATTGGAAAATTATAATAGCGAAAATTATAATCTCCTTATCAAAGAAATGGAGATAATAATGTTAACTTTACTAGGTTATTTTAAGAGTCAAATGAGTTAATCTGTGTAAAGTCTAGTACAGTATCTGGCATATAATTCATGCTAAGTAAATGCAATCAGTGATTATTTAGCATTGTTCCAGAATTGTTAATCACTACTGTTAGAAAAGAAAAAGAAATAAAATGCATAGATATTAAATTGGGAAGCAAAGTAATTATTTTTAGATATAACTGTGAATTTCGTATGAATTTAAAAATTATTAGAAAGAATAATACATTTTACTAAGGTAACCAATTAAAAATTGATATGCAGTGATCCATAACATATAGTTAATAACCAGTTAAAAGCAGTTATTTTAAAGGAATATAATAAGACAACCACTGTAGTACCCAAATATAATACTTTTAAGAATAAAGTAAATGAAGAATGCGTAAGATCCATATGAATAAAATTATAATATTATGAGGGACATAAAAATATTCTTAAAGTAGAGAAATGTTTTATTGTTACAAATACTGTCTTCCTAATTGACTAGAAGTCAATGGAATCTCAGTAGATGCCAAAAGAACTTTTTTAGAACTTGACAAAATAATTTTAAAGCTGATTTGGATGACCTAATTTCTGAGAATAAGAAAATTTCTGAGTTAGAAGAGTAAGAATGGAATACTTGCTCTGAAAAATATTAGAATCTATAATGCTTGTATCTAAAATGTGTACCTGCCAAGGCCTGTAGCTCCAGCACTCTAGAGTCAGAGGCAGGAGGACTAAAGTGAGTTTGAGGCCAGCCTGGACTACATAGTGAGGCCCTGACTCAAAAAATAATAAATAAATAAATAAAACGTGGCTAAGCCACAATGAATCAAATGAAACAAAGAAGAAGGTACACAAGTAAGCCTGAGGTTACACAAGAAACCAGTATTGAAAGATGGTGCTTGAAGTCAAGACAAACCCTAAGTTGAGAAAAATATTTTCAAGATACACAAGAGCTAACATGGCTGATTTACAAATAAAACATTGTCAAACAAGGGATATCAAACAAACAGGAAAATGGGCAAAGGACTTAATAGGTTATTCACAAAAACACAAATGGCCTTGAAACATATAAACATTCAGCTCACAAATGCTCGAAGAAATAATAAAACCACTATAAAATGGTATTTTTCTATATCGAGTTGACAGACATAAGAGGATAATAATACCTAGTGCCAATAAGAGTACTGGTTACAAGCACTTTCACTGCCAGTCATTGGAAGCATAAAGTGCTCAAACCTTGTGCTTGGGAGTTTGGTATTCACTATCGAACTGCAATGATAGTGCCCCTCTTTTATTAACTATAATGGGTCTTACATCTACTGTTCCATCACTAAGCAGAATATTGGCTATTGCTTTGAGTGATAAAATGCAAATCATTAAATCATAGCCAGGAAATATCCACTTATCTCTATTCTACCATGGACATTGTAGAAACAAGGAGCAGGTATTGAAACTAATTATTAAATTTTTGGCAACTGCCAAGAAGATATGGCATAATACATTAATAGACTCATTAATATTAAACCATTTTTACTCTTCTACTAAAACTTCTTTTGGTCCTAATTCCTTTAACATCCTATATTAAATATTCTGTTTACCTTAAGTAGGACATAAATGAAATATAAATGCATTGATATACTATCTTTCAGTGGAACATTCAGACTTTCACATGAGTATTGCATGAGATTGGTCTGCTGCCTATCTGTCTGTCTGTATGTATGCTGGTTTGTTTGCTGCTTGCTGTGTTTTGGAAAAAGTTCTGTTAGAGGCTTGCTTTATTTTTCTGTGCTCTAAAAGAATTAAAGAACATAGGGATTCCCTGTTCTTTGAAGATTTGAATGAATTGTCCATGGAACCTTTTGGGTTTGGAACCTTTACAGGTGAAGATTTAAACATCCTCAGCCTTCTCCTTTATCATCAGCCTATTTGGATTTCCCAGTTAGCTTTTAGTTCCTGATGGTCTTGTGTATTTCCTTGAAAAACAC
Source organism: Dasyprocta punctata (assembly GCA_004363535.1). Taxonomy (NCBI): domain Eukaryota; kingdom Metazoa; phylum Chordata; class Mammalia; order Rodentia; family Dasyproctidae; genus Dasyprocta; species Dasyprocta punctata. Next base: position 25,140 of record RJWM01023438.1, read on the forward strand.
TTCACCCTTGTGTTCCAGTTGATTGACATAAAATTAAGCCAAATATGACCTCGGAATCCTCCCATTTACATCAGTATCTCTGCTTAGTTTTCCTGCATGTGTCCTGGGTTGGTGTATTTGGCTTTCTTCCTTAGTCCTGCATCCAGTTATGCAGCCAGTGGATTAAATGTGTTGTGCTGGCTCCCCTTCCTCCCTGAGAGCTACCTCTTGTGCTTACCCACTAATTATGTCATTTCCTAACTTATTAATTTTTAATTTATCTGTTTCTACTTATTGCTCTACTTTCCTAAGATTTATTAATTCTTTTTGAGAAACACACTTTATTTTTTAGTACCATTTTAGGTTCATAGCACAATTGAGCCAAAAGTGCAGTTTCTTTTTATTGCTTGAATCAGATGCTTGTGTAATGTGTTTTTTTCTTCTTTATTTAATAAAGTGCTTAACAGAAAATGCCCTTGGAGTCCAACTTTTGGTATATCGCAAAGGTTTTAAAGTCATATTTTTATTGCTATTGTTTTCTAGATATTAAATCTGGAGTTACAAGTTTGATTTTCTTTTGCTGTTCAAAAAAAATGGATGGTGAAGGAAGTTTTGGGCTCGGTTTGGAGGGTTTGGGGGGTATGTGTTATATATTTGTCATTAACCCCCAGACTGATTGTCTGGCAAAGATCATGGTACTTTTTCTTCTCTGGGGAGCACAGTAAGTTTTTGCTGTGGTTTAATTGTGAACATGTGCACACGTACCACTGGCACTTCTGAAAGAGTACTGTGTAAGTTAAGTAACCATTAGCTCCGCCTTGTGAACTGGGTTACTCAGATTTCCTCGTTTTTGTTTCCTACTTGGTCCCTGAAGAGCAGTTTTAAAGTCTTCCATTACAGTTTTATTTCCATTTGTTTTCTCCTGCATGTCCGGAGAATTTTTGTGTATATATTTCAATGACGTATTATTTAGTCAACAAAGATTATGACAATTTAATCTTAATAGTGTACTACATACTTTGTGTTAGTAAAAACTCTTACATTGCAAGTTATAGAAAATCCAATTCCAAATGTGTTTAAAAATAAATGAAATGTACTGCTTCTTGTAACTAGCAAGCAAGCTTTAGGTGAAGCTTGATCCAGCAGCCCCTAATGAAATCTCCAAGAAGTTGGTTTTTCTCCCTCTTTCTACTCTGTCTTTTTGGGTAACTAAATTCTTTTGGGGTATATTTCAAAGCTGAAAAGATGGCATTTTGACACCAAGACAAATTCTTCAAGGAAAAGTTAGCATAATATTGGTAGAAAAACAACTAACAAATATCTGTTCACTACCTTCATAATTTTTATTTTTTAATTCTGCTTGCCTTATCTATCTATCTATATCTATATCTATCTATCTGTATCTATCTATCTTATCTCTATCTCTATCTATATTTATTTTGGGGGCCAGTACTGAGGATTGAATTCAGGGTCTGTTCCCTGAGCTACATCCCCCAGCTGTTTTTTATTTTTTTATTTTGAGACAGAGCCTGCTAAGATAAGAACTTGATAAGTTGCCTAGGGGACCCAGGCAAAAGACCTTGTCTCCAAATATAAATAAATCAATAAATAGGACTGGGAATGTAAGTTAGTACTCCCTGGGTTCAATACTCAGGAAAGAAAAAAGAAAAGAAAAGGAAAGAAAAGAAGAGAAGAGGGGAGGAGAGGGGAGGGGAGGGAAGGAGAGGAGAGGAGAAGAGAGAGAAGAGAAGAGAGAGAAGAGAAGAGAAGAGAAGAAGAGAAGAGAAGAGAAGAGAAGAGAAGAGAAGAGAAGAGAAGAGAAGAGAAGAGAAGAGAAAGTAGAGAGGGAGAGAAAGAAAGAGAAAGAGAGAAGGGAGGGAGGGAGAAAAGGAGGGAAGGGAGGAGGGAAGGAAGGAGTCTCCCTCTGCTGATGAGCCATTAGTGATACTATAACTGCACTAACACTTTTCACCCATGCTCACATGAGATTTGAATGCTTTTGTGTGACTTCAGTAGCCACTATTGATCTTTCACTCTTGCTGTAAGTCAAGTGCACCACTGCCTCCTAAATCCCCACCTCTGTGTGCAGATAATTCCCAATCACTGCCCCAGCAGTGGCTGCCCTGTCTGTGGGGTCATGTGAATCTGCCCACTGCCTGCGACAAAACCAGTTATACTTACTGCAATTGTCATTTTATTTCTAACTCTTTCCTCTCTGAAGGCTCTTCTCTAATGTCCTCAATGTTAAATTCTGCTATTCCTGCCTGCACTGAGGTGTATTTACTTTCCTCATAAACTTTTTGTAATATGTCCTTCACTTTTTCTATTAGCTTAGAGATTATGCATTTCATTTCCATTATTTTGATGGTTATCCTAGAGATTTACCAAAGTGCCTGCTTTTCTCTCCTTTCAAGTGATATAAATCCTTAGAATGTTTTGTTTCTTGTCACTTCCTCTAGATATTCATGCTACTTTAGGTGTTATATTTGTGGGGATTTTTTAGACTGGGGAATTGTTAATAAAGTCTTAAATAGCCCCTGTTTGCCCAGCTGCATATGCTCCCTGCATCCTTTGTTCTTTTTGTTCATCTAGATGCACCCCTCCTGCCTTAAGTTCCACCTTTTAGAAGTTCCTTCAGTGAGAAGTCTACTGTTAGCAAAGTCTGTTTTCTTAGAATATATTTTACTTAGCATATTATTCTAGGTTGGCAATTATTTTCGCCTACTGTCGTTATGATATCGTTCCACTCTCTGTGGACTCCTCTGGTTCCTACTGAGGTGCCAGTGGCCAGTCTTAACTGCTACTCTTCTGAAGACCAAAGAATAATTTCTTTCTCACTGGATCTTTTTTAATTGTCCTGTTCCTGATGTTCTTCATTTCACTATGATGGATAGATATGTGCAATTGCTTTTCATTTGTTAGTATTGCTCAAGATTCACTGAACTTCATCTGTCCTGAGAAACACCTGGCCATTATCTCTTTAAATATTGCCTCTGTGCCACTTTCTCCCTGTTCTCTTTACAAGATCCTGATTAGAGCCTGAACCTTCCCATCTCATCCTCTATATCACTCTATTCCTCTCTCCTTTCTATTTCTTAATCTCTGTATGCTTTGCTGTAGAAAAGTTCTAGACCTGCCTTTTAGCTTGCTAACTTTCATTTGCTATGTTTAATTGCTTGCAACTGAGTTTTTTAAGTCAATTCTTTTTTCAATTTTAAAACTCTATTTTTCATGTTTATTCAGTCATTGTCTATAATCTTATTAACAATTTTCTTTACTTAATATTTTCCTTAAGCATGTTAACTATTTTTATTGTATATGCCTTTATATATTTATATGCCTTCTATCCCTTATTTTGTATGTAATTTTAACAGTCTCTGGGAATTTAAGTCTCCTTTTTGTGAGTGCTCACTCTTGATATGGGTGTTTTCTTGTGTCTTTTACAGGTCTTTTAAGAGTATATAGTTTTTGGAACTTTATATTTATATATTGTTTGAGGTTGAAGGTGGATTTTCCCAGAGACACTAGAGGTGGTTTGCTTCTGCTGACCACCAGGGAGAACAACCAGCCCAGAACCTTTTTAAATTAACCTGAGATAAGTGAGATACGTTAGCCCCAGAGTGAATTTGTGTTGCAAGTCCACATGGGGTATAGTTTGTGCTTAAGTGTTCTCACCCAAGTGAAACATCGCCCAACAACATAATTTTGCTTGCATTTTGGGGGACAAGAGAAAGGTGTTTTGATTTCTAGATCACTCGTTTACTGACAATGTCACCTTTGTGAGCAGTGTTTCTCAACCTCATCATTACTGATAAACACTTGGGATCCATGATTCTTTGGGTCTTGTGGGTTTTCCTGGGCATTTTAGGGTTCTGAGTAATATCCTTGGTACTACCCACTAGATGCTAGAAGAATCTCTCCTGCCATGACAATAGAGAATGTGTTTGTGAGTCAGGCATGGTAGTGCACACCTGTAATCCCAGCACTCAGGAAGCTGAGGCAGGAGGATTGTTACAAGTTCAAGATCAGCCTGGGCTACAAAGTGAGTTCAAGACAAGCCTGAACGGCATAGCGAGACCCTGTCTCAAAAAAAAAAAATGTGTCTGTGGCCATTAGTGTGGCATGTCAACTTGATTGAGATCCACATGGGGAAGATCAGTGGAGCACACTCCTGGGTATTTTGTGGTGGGTCATAGCAGTGTATCTGCATCATCTTTGGCTCATTTTCTGGTTAACACTGTTTCCTGCTTTGTTTTCCAGTCACATAAACCAAGTCTTATAAGAACAGCTTCAAAATTACTCAGATTGGGTTTCCATTTCTTTCCCTTTACTCTTCTATTCTTTATCACTGAAATCAGCGGAGTTCTGAAGCCAGCTTGGACCTCCTTGAGATACGATCATGCACACTTCTCAACTCCACATTCAAGGAAGCCACACTGGTAGACTGAAATAGGCCACATTTTGAAGGAATTATACCATGGAAATCTACAAATGTGGCACATAGAGTGCCTTGCCTCTCACAAAGCTGGCCGGGCAACATTTATATGCATATCACTACCAGAAATGGACAAAACACAGGTTGTGAGAAAGACAGGACTTGCTTATTTAGTTCTTCTTTTAATCACTCAATCGTACATGTCTAACAGTTTTTACTTCTGTTGTTGACTTGTGTCCACAGAAATTCCTATGTTGAAGTCTTAACCCTAATACCTTTAAATATGTGGAAATGAGGTCTTTAAAGAGGAAATTAAATTCAAATGAGGTCATTAGGATGGGACCTAATCCAATATAAGTGTCCTCATAAGAAAAGGAGATTGGGACGCAAATCACCGTGTGAAGACAGAGGAAGAATGGTCATGTATGAGTCAAGAGATATCATACTTCCAGTTTCTAGAAATTTAAGGTAAAAAATAAGTTCTACTTTTTAATCCACCTAGCTTATGTAGTTTGTCATGACAGCCCTAGCAACTAACAAAGCTTGTTTTTATCTTTATTTTTTGGCGTATTTTTAAAACACTGTCATATCCAGTATACAAATCTAGGGTAGTTATACTCTGTGATTAGAACATACAGCCAATGGGGTCAAAACTGTGGGCTCAGACACAGGACATGAAGAAAAGAAAATTGTCTCCATTACTAGAAAATTCCTCTTAACCCAACCATCCACCAGGAAAAATGTTTGCCTAAGCCCAGAGACAGTCCAAGAGAAAGTCTGATAGTTCATCAGTATGTTCTAAAAAATACCCTTCAACTTTCAGCCCTGTGGTGCTTTCTTCTTATTATTTTTTTTTATTTTTTTTATTTTAAAGATAGTAAAATCCAACAAAATATAACAGAACAAAGTCAATCAAAACAAAGCAGTAGAACTGGTACAGAACTTCAAAGGAAGATACTATGAAAACAAAAGCTACTATAGTATATCGTGTTATTTTCAGAACAGTTGACCATTCCAACAGGTATAGTAAAATCAAACCAAAAACAAAACACAATAAAACCAATAAAACAGAATATAAAATAAAGCAAAAAAATTAATCAGAATAAAGCAAAAACAATGAGAACAATATTGGGCCTCAAAGACAAGACAGAAGAGAATCCCCCATATTTGCTACATTGCGTGCAGTCATCTTCCAGGGAGATGCTCAGACTGCCAGGCCCAGGCCTGCAAAATCAACCAAACAATACAAGCATTTAGTTGCTTTATGTACCTTAGTTGCTATCAATTTAGCCAGACCTCCCAACCAGCAGGTTGCTTGGGGGTTGGGGGTGGGGGGTGCGTTTCGTCTGTAATTTTTAGCCCGCAGGCCGGTAGGCATAGGGGAGGGGCATGTTTCTCTTCCTGGAGTCCGCGCTGGTCTGGCAGTCCCCGGAAAGGCAGACCAGCTGTCTTCTGGTTGGAGACACTTTGACCCAGCGGGGTGAGTTCTCAAAAGGCCCATCCGCTTTCTTCTTCTTAAAGTCAGCGGGCTCCACTTCTCTTAAATATCATCCTCAAAGAGCAGGGGTAGTTGGGAGGGGAAAAGGCGGAAGGAGAGAAGGGAAGAGGAAAAGATATAAACCTGTATATATGTATATGTAAGATGACTGAAATGAACACACTGCTGAATGTATTCGTTATTGAGAAGGAACAATTGATACTCATATGATTGGATCAATTTTGCATGTCTATATCTGTTAATGTAAGTAACCATTTCAAAGATAATGATGCGCAATATTGCAACCATTGTCAAGTTTCTATCATCTGGTTTTGTAAACCTGCAATGTTACTGTTGTGTATTTACTCTAGTCGTTTGTTTGTCTCTTTTGCTTGTTGTCTTTATTTTATATGTCTTTCTTTCTGTTTTTTCTTCGCTTAAATAAAAAAAAATATATCATCCTAACACTTCTTGGACAGCATCTAAAATGCTCCTTCTCTTTTCTCCTGCTCCAGTGACTTCCCTCCTAAAGCCAGCTGGATGTACCATTGAATGTCAATCTAATCCCAATAGTAAGGAAGAGATTTTTCCCAAAACCCTTAATTCCCATGAAAAACTTTAAACCCTTAATGTTTGTGTCCCTTGAAAATGTATTTGGTTAAATCCTCCATTACTCAGCTAAATAGGAAACCTAGACAGGAACTCGGTGCATGAATGGTGCACAGATGATGGCAAGAAAATTAGACGTGGAGTTTCTTGACAATGAAATACCTTGTTGAGTGGGTCTTGTTTCCACCTGACTTTCTCTCTTTTACTAATGTGATTTTCCTTTCTTTTATTTTTCCCTTTCTTTATTCTTATTTTCCTGTCAATAATTCACAGACCACAAAGGAGGCCTCGCATAGGCTCCTTGATTTGCTACATGCATCACGTGCAGTGTTGCATTTTAGGACCCAATTTTTAAAAATCATTTACACTTCAGAGTAGAAAAATAGCAACATTATTAGAAGACTAAATTAAATTACCCCAGGTTAATGTGCTCACTGTCAGCGATGAATAACCACAAGTGAATAGCCAATGAATAGACTATCAAGCTCGTTTTCTTCCACAGATCTATAGTCTATTTTGTTA
>RJWM01023439.1:0-32189 GCA_004363535.1 Dasyprocta punctata
AGATGCTCACTTCCTCCACTGCTACCACATTACTCGGGACTACCATCATGATCAGAGCACTCCTGTTAAGAGAAAGGTTTGTTGTTTGGGGACAAAACCCTCTGAACCTTTCTGTCTCATTCTGAGCAGAAGCTCAAGTCTTTTTTCTTTTCTTTCTTTTTTTTTTTTTCCAGAAGCCCAAGTCTTACAGTGTAATCGTTCCCTACCCAACCTGCTCAGGCCCTTACCCTAACTCCCCCAGATCTCACGCCCACAAGTGTGGTCCCTTTCTTCTCCAAGGCCATGGATCTCCTTGTTGGTCCTCAGGGCTACTACTGCATCTCAGGGTCTTTGAATATGCCACTCCCTACACCCAGAGTGTTCTTCTCCAAGATACACAGGTAACCGTCCCTCAGCTCCTCCAGGTCTGGCTCAGATATCCCCTTCTCTGAGTCGTTCCCCAGCCAAGTTATTTAAAAACCACTGATACCCAGCCTGCAACACCCCATTTCTCCTTTTCCTGCTTTATTTTGTTCTACAGCTCTTGTCACCACCATTTGGACAAAATACGAATGCTTTACCAACATACCCTGTCTATTACGCCTCCTCTACAGGAACACAAGCTCCATAAAGGACAAAGATTTTTGTCTGTGCTTTCCTTTCCAGAACCAGGCACTAAAAAATGATTGGAGAAAGACTGGGAATACTGGATTGGAAAGTGGAAGAGGAGGAAGGAGAAGCAAGTCCAGGCAACTCTTCTGAAACCTCCAGTGAGGAGCTCAAGAACAAGTTTTGAAGACACACATATGGGAAAAGGAAGGAAATTGAAAATGGTACTGTGGCAAGTCACTTCCAAATGGCTGATCTGAGAACTAACCCAGGGGGACCATGTACAAAATAAATGCAGACTAGAAACCTGTTGTGATCAGGGTCTATAAAGGAAAAGATTTAATACAAGACACAGAGTTTATAGGATTATTGTATAATATTTACCCAAAGAGCCAAATGCAAAAGAGAGCCAAAATATGTCCAAACACTAGAGACCCAAAGAATCCAGTTGAGGGCCTGGATTCCATGGCAATGTCCTACACAAGTCCAACTGAAGACTTAGAGCTCATGGCAATGTCCTCCACAAGTCCAACTGGAGGCCTACAGCCCACAACAATGTCTCATGCAAGTCTGTATCAAGGATCTGCACTGGGAAGGCCCAAAGGTCAGTGTTGGAAGCTAGGAAATCTGCACCGGTGGGGTGAAGAATCTGTGCCAGCAGGGTGAGGGATTTGCACTGGAGTCAGGAAGCAATGTTCAAGGTAAGGACGAGAGCTCCCACGAAAAGAACCATAGTCATCCTCAGCAACAGTGATGACCTGAGCTCCTCTGATGATGAGAGCATCTGAGTTCCTATCAGGAAAGCCAGCATGACAGGCTTCTCCAGGAGAATCAACAGCACACCATCTTCCCTTCCAATTCTCTTTTTTATGCTGTTGGCAACAATCCTCAGGTAGGCCATCCACATCCAGCACCACGCTGATTCAGTTCAGGTGGGTGTTACAAGGTGTCCATTAGTTAATCTACCACAAAACCCAAAAGAAAAGAGCCCCGGAGAAAAACAAAAGCCACCTAACTACTCACCTAGCAACTCATAGAAATGGGAAATATTTTAAATGCTGAAATGTGCCACCAGGAGAAGCAGAAGGTTCTGATTTGCAAGCAAAGGCTCCTTAGCTCTGAAAGGGACCAAAATAGTACCACAAAGGCTTCATACAGTCACAGGCTACTTAGCTGTTTACAGAACCTGCAGAACCTTCTGTATTCCATAATAAAGTCTATTTCAAATTTTAAAAATGAGTTGTCATTTTCAGTGGCTATCATTCTCTGGGCCAAGCGATGTACATTTAAACTTCATACCCTCTTTTGTTGCTGGGACAAAATACCCCATGTACAAAATTAAGGAAGGGAAGGTTTATTTAGCCCACAGTTTGTGGAGGTTTCATTCTGTAATCAGCTGGCTCCAAGGCAGGGTGCAACTGTCCATGGCAGCAGAAGACGGCAAAAGCAACAAGAACAAAATGCGGGTAAGTAAGCCTCCTTTCCTCCCTTATACTGTAGGCAGGCTACCTGACCTCAGGTGGGTGTAGCACTCACACCTTCTCTGTGCCCTCCTCTTGCACAGGATGAGGATGTTTACAAAGTGAAGACCCTGGACTCCTGCTGAGTCATTTAGTTAAACTTCTAAACTTCTCAAGTTGACACAATGTATCAACCATTATACCTTCCATGTAAAGACACAATTTTTATTCTCATTTTCTAGGCAAAGAGGCTTAGAGATTCAAGGAATTTGTCCTGAAACAGTGATAAATAGAACAGAAATCAAACCCAAATATGTCTGATTCTAAATACTATCCTTTTTGAACTATTTTCTCTTGCCTCTGTAACACTATTTTTTCTTATGAAAACACAAGAGTGAGGCCTTGTTGAATGTAATTTAATAAGGCTTAAGTTATCCCATGATGCATGTAGTATTCTTGGGAAGACATTTCTACATTAAATTATTGACTTACATATTCCCACATGTTCTATGTCTTTCCAATCTTTGTGTCCTACAGTGAGACACAAGAGGTATTGAATGAATGAACTGGAGTAAAGAATTCAATGCCAAAGCACTGGGATAATTTGTGGACAGACCAAGGTCAGCGATCCTGAGAAATCAAGAAGAATGAGAGGAAAGTAGAAGACAAGATTCTGCAAAGCACAGAGCTATGAGTTTACACACGATATAGACTAGGACCCAGTCCCACTGTTACAAAGGTGATGGTCAGGGTGCCCTTGACAAAGGCAGCCTTGATTATTGCAGCCTGCACTCACTCACTAGGCACAATCATTTCACACTGAGTCTGCTGCCTTCTGTGAATGGCTCTCAGAACTATGGGTGGGGACAGCAAGCAGCTGGAGCTGGGTGGTGATCAGCCCTTTAGAAGAAGTCATGGGCTCTCCCGTTCTCCTGTTTATAGCCCCTGGATTCCCAAACAGACTGACAGAATCAGGACTTTATAGTCCTGTACCCCTGTTACAGTCAACAGGATAAAAATAAGATCTTACATTTGATTTCAAAAACCCAGCTGAGTAAATCCAAATTAGGGAGGGCACACTTAGGAGCAGCCAATATAAAAGTGCCTTTAAGTAACAAACTCAATGAGGGATTCTACGATACAGCTGGCAGAATAAAGGAAAAGTACCCTTAGTTGCATTAACAAATCAAAGTGTCTATGCTAGAACAAGGGAGGCGACAGTCCAGCTCTGATCTGGATTGGTTGGCTTCAATTACTACTGTACTGTGTAGACTTCTGGGCAGCTCACTTTGACAGAGTCTGCTGGGTACTTTCCCTGTCCTTCCACTTCTTCTCTGATCTAGTCGAGGCTAGGACAGGGAGGACCTGGGCCCTACATACTACCTCACCCAGATTCCTGTTTCCTGGTGATTCCCACTGGTCTCAATCAATGGGAAGAGAAGTGAAGCAACTAGAGAACAGGCCTTTCTTGTATGGTCTTCTCCCGCTCCTCCATCTGCACATTTCTGACAGTGGCTGTGTCCCTTTCCAACTATGCTTCCCTCTTCCACAGCCCCAGCTTCCCTTGGGGTCCGGTTTGCTTCCCTTCTTCCTTTAGATCCAGGGGTAAAACAGCTTTCCCCTGCTGCCAGCCGGTAGGTGTCTCAGCACCTTTCTGGTTCGCTTAACGCTGCCCGCAACTCTATAAATAATCCCTTCACTAATTCCTTTAAAAATTCCAATGAAATCGGCCTTCTGTTTCTGGCAAGAACCCTGGCTGGAAACGGGGACAGGAGGCCAGACAGCCTTAAAGTCACGTCTGTGACGACTGGCTCTAGGAACAGAGGCTGGTCAGTTTGGTCAAGAAAAGCCTCCAGTGCAACCTACTGGAAAAGGGCAAAGGGCCACCATCGCACTCATTCTCATCCCCACTGATAGTATCGGGTACAGAGATGTCACCTTTTGGCTAAATGTATACTTTCCCTAGAGTTGGCAAAGGTGGGGTGTTACCCCTGGCAGATCACAAGCTCCAAGAATTCTGAGCCCAAGGCAGGAACAGTGCAGAAAAAAGTTAAGAAGGATAGTCTAGAATAGGGCGTTCCCAGGCAGGATTTCATGATTCATCAACCCCTGTACACTAATCTATGATTTATCAAAATACAATAATCCTCCCTTATTCACAGCCTCACTTTCCATGATTTTACTGTAGTTACCTAGGGCCAACCTGGGTCATAAAATAGTAAATGGAAAATCCAGAAATAACAATTTGTAAGTTTTTAACCAAGAAGCATGATGGAATTCCATGTTATCCCACCTCTTCTTCTGGGACATGGATCATTCCTCTGTCTAGTGTATCCACACTGTATATACTACCCACCGTTTGTCACTTAGCAGCCATCTCAACTATCATCTCAACTGTCAAACTGTCAACAGCTGCAGTGCCTGTCTTCAAGTGACCTCTGCTCAGGAGCCTAACCCTTCATCACAATGCCTCCAACGCCTATGGCACTCACATCACTCTGCCTCATCACCAGGCATTGTGTTATTTCACAGCATCACAAAAGAAGGGTGAGTACAACAGAATCATGCGGGGTGATGTTCACATATTGTTCAAACTGTTCTATTTTATTGTTAGCAACTACTGTCACCTCTTATTGCATCAAACTTATAAACTTTACCTTAAGTTATGTATTCTGGGAAAAAACAGTATACCATATACAGAGTTTGGTCCTATCTGATTTCAGGCATCCCTTGGGGGTCTTGGAATGCCTCTGAGACAACTATACTAAAATTGAGGGGAAACTGGGGATACGTTTTTGCTGCTTTTCACTTGAATCTGGAGAATAGAGGCCTGGCTCTTGGGTCAAGTTTGCTAATTCTCAACACTGAAGTTGTTTTTATACATTAAGATAACTTGATATAGTGGATATGGAAAAATGTTCAGCATCTTTGGCCATTAGAGAAATGCAAATCAAACAACACTGCATTCTATCTTGTTCCAGAAAGAAAGGCTATCGTCAAGAATTCAAAACACAGTGCTAGGCACAGTGGCACACGTGTAATCCCAGCACGCAGGAGGCAGAAGCAGGACAGTCACAGCATCAAGACCAGGCTGGAGTACATGAGTTCAAGGACAGCCTGAACTACATAATTAGACCCTTTCTCAAATAAACAAACAAGCAAACAAACAATCAAAAATTTAAAAAACAAATGCTGGCAAGATATTAGCACAAAAAGAACCCTTCTATCTACACTGTTAGTGGGAATATAAACTAGCATAACCTCCATGTAAATCAGTATGGCGCCTACTCCAAAAACTAAAAGTAGAAATTCCATTTGACCTAGGTATACCTCTTCTGAGTAACCTCCCAAGAGTTTAAGACCTCATATGATGGTGATACATGCATAACCATGTTTATGGCAGCTCATCATAATAGCTAAACCTTGGAAGTTGCCTAAATGCCCACCAACAGATGAATGGATTTAAAAAAGCATAGAATATACACGCAAGGGAATACCACTCTGCCATAATGGATAAAACTGATTGATTTGTAGGAAAATGGATGCACTTTGAGACCATAATGCTAAGTGAAATAAATCAGACACAGAGGCTAAATATTGCATAGTTTCTCTTATACGAGAAACCCAAAGTATAAACAATTTAAAGAGCAAAATAAGAAACTATAGGAATCAGGGAGACAGACTTTGTAAAGATGGCAAGGCAATCTGGGGATGGATAAAACAGAAAAGGGGGGAAGGGGAAATAAAGGATCGAGATGTCATATGTATATGTACAAATTCCTCACGATGAACGTATTTAATACGGATCGCAAACATATACTAAAAAAAATTTTAAAGATAACTTAAGAATATGGAATTTTTACATCTTGACATCACAGCTTTCCAAAAATTCACTTCTAATCCACTGGGCCCGCTACTGAAGACACTGTTCAACCCAGCAAGTTCCACCCACACATCCGGCAGTCACTGCAGGGCTTCTTGAGCATTGTCACTTCGTTTTTGAACCCCAAAACCACGATGCAAAACCTACCCACAGGGTAAAATACTTTTAGACTCAAACTAGGGGAAAAAAAAAGCAAGATTGCCTCAATTCGTCATGGCAGGAAAAGAAAAATGATTTTTTAAAAAGCCTAAGCGCCCGAGGTTACACCAAGGTCAAGGCACAAGATTCCAAAGGGTGTATCCAAGCCAGGTGTTCCCCTTGGGGGAGAGTTTATCATTTCCTGCACAGCGGGACCAGCTGAGACAGCCAGTTCACTCATTCATTCAACAAACATTAGTGATCAACTTCGTTAACAGAGCCCCTGGGTTCACAGAAGACGCCCCCTCCCCAAGAGGCTAGCGCTGCTAAGCTACTGCAAGAGGACTTCAGCAAGTCCAGGAAACGACCTGATTTCAAAAGACCAATGAAGGCAAAGAGTGAGAGTGACGGCGCCCTGAAACTTTCCGCAGAAACTTGGGAAATGCCAGCCCTCGGGCGCGGAGAGGGCGGGGACACGGGGCTACAGCGCGGTGCTGCCTACGGGCTGGGGCTGGGCTCTGAGTCCCGCCGCCTCCCGAGGCCACGCGGCGCCGGGCCGCGGCCGGGCAGGGACGTCGGCCTGTTCCTGTCCGGGCCGGGAAAGCAGCGCGCGCGGCGAGCGCAGAGGCCCGGGGCGGCCCGGGCGCGGGGGCGCGGGGGCGCAGAGCGGGGCGCGCCTGGTCCCCGCTCCGCGGGCAGGAAGCGCGCGTCCGGCCGCACGGTGCAGCCCCGGGTCCCCGGCGCCCTCCAGGCCTCGCCGCACTCACCTTCCTTGGCTTTCTTCCTCCGGGCCAGGGTCCCTCCGAGTTTCCCCAAGAAAGAGTCATCTTTCTTACGAGACGGGGGCGACTTGGGGGTGGGAGATTTGGGGGCCGAAGGCGACTTCTGCGGGGAGGTGGCCATGGCGCCGCAGCGCGCGGGCGCAGGCCGAGCCGGACGCGGAGCTGAAGCAGGAGCTGCAGCTGGAGCTGGAGCTGGAGCTGGGCGGACGCGGCGGGACTGAGGCTGCGGCTTTCCAAACGGAAGCGGAATTATTCCAAGCATCTGAGGCAGCTCGCGCTCGCCTTTCCCTTCCCTCGCTCCCTCCCTCGCGCCGCCCTCCGCCCCGCCAGGAGCTGCGCCGCTCCGGCTCGGGCCTGGGCTGTCTGCAGAGGGGACGGAGAGGGGACCAAGGACCAGTCTGCCCCTAACCCGAGGCCCCGCGGCCTTATCTGTCTAGGTGTCTGGGAGCGCCCCAGCTGGGAAGCTTCATTCCTCAGACTCCCACCCAGCCCAGGTCCTGGCGCAAATCAGGATCTGAACCGAACCAACCCTGTTACTGGACCTCTCAGTCCTTGGGAGGGGCGTCCCCTTGCCTGCATTGCTGCCTGTCCTCTTAGCCCCAGGTCCTGTGCCTGTGACATGGGCCCGCTGGTGGAAGAAAGAATTGGAGTGACCCAAACTGTGCTCTGGCCTCCCCAGAGTGGGCACCAACAGCCTGTCCTATACTTATTCTCAGTGCCAACCTCCTCTTGGCCAACCCCTTTAAGACTGAGAAGTTGGAAGCCCAGGAGTGCAGGGCACAGGCTTGTTCTTGCAAGTCGCCCCTTGTTGGTACCGAAGCTCCCAGTGCTGATGGAAAGGAGCTTGGGGAAGGCACAACCGAGGGCACTGTGGGACAGCCCTCCCCCAACTCATCCTGCCTAAGTAAAAGCTATAGAGTGACTGGTGAATTTGCCTGCAAGTAAGAGGGTCTCAGAGAACCTGGTGTTTAAAGTTCTCGTACTGATACAATGTATCTTGCCTTCCCACGGAAGTCACCGGGAAGTTGTGTTTCGATTACAGCATTAACAGCTCTTGTCCAAGAGAGCAAAGGGAAAAGGACATCTTCAAAATCTGACCTGCGTGCAGCTCTTGTGAATTGGAAGACCAAACTACTGAGTAGCTGGGTGATCTTGGGAAAGTTGATGGCTGATTCTTGAGTTTGTTTCTTCCTTTACAGAATGGGGTGGTTCAAACAGCACCGTGGCTCTCTCAAGACCAACTGGGATTAATCGGAGTTAAAGACCATTAATAAGCCCTGACTGCAGAAGTTCAGATTCATCGACTCAGAAGTGAAATCAAGAAATAGGGAGCCTTTGAACCAGTGCTATTAGGTGGTCTTGACAGAGCCGATCCACACCGAGATGTTTGGGCATGTAGGGCTACCTCATGTTCTATGATTTTTTTACAAATTGCTTATGTCCGTATCCGGGATTTAGACCCTAAGTATGCCATAATCAAGATTACCCATAGGAAGGGCTGGGAGTTTTGGCTCAGCGGCTTATGCGCCTATCAGGCAGGCACAAAGTTGTGAATTCAATCCCCGGTGCCGCAAAAAAAAAAAAAAAAAAGATTACCCATGGAAATTTCTTATTAAGTTGGTCATACGTGGTTTCAGCCTACCCAAGGGTCATTATGAAGACAACACTAAATTAAATGTGTGATGTGATGAGGTTCTTCTGAATCTCAAGGCCAGCCTTTCCCTGAAAACTAGGCCTAGACAAATTGCACTGCAAGAGAACAATCTTGGGTCTACTCTTAGCTTAGTAACTAGGTGCTCTTGGACAAATCTGCCTTTCTGGTCTTTCCTTCTCATCACCTATAAAATGAAACCAAGGCAGTAACTGCTAAAGCTGGATATCACGCATTCCTTACAACCAACAATTTCAAGTATGGTAATTTTTATGGTTTCCTCTAAACTTTGAAAACCACTGAGCAAAGCTAATAGGAAAAAACAGAAGAATTTTTTGTTTTTATTTGCCTTGCCAGGGAGTGCATGAAGAATCTCACACATGCTAGGCAAGTGCTCTACCACTGAGCTACATCCCCAGTGTTTTTTATTTTGAGCCAGCATCTCATTAAACTGCTCAGATAGGCCTCGAATTTGCTATTCTCCTGCCTCAGCTTCCCGAGTAGCTGGAAATTCAGGCATGCACCACCACCTGGCAAGAACAAAGTTTGACTGTTGAATTCTGGTTTTCAAAGAATAGTACCAGCAAAACATGTCATGGAGAAGAGAAAGCTGAGCTTATTACACACAGTCAAAAGGGGAGTCTTTGTGGTGTCTTCAGGCAGAATAGAATAATGGGGACATATTTATAAGGCTTCGAGATCTGGATGAAGCCAGGCCTTTCAGTGCAGTAGTGCCTAAGTTTGGCTAAGGATTATGATACAATATTTTAGGACTGGTGACTAGAAGGTGAAGTGTTCCAAAAGTCTTAGAGTAAACAGTCTTTTTAATGCTATCAAAATATATACTGGTTTTATATTCACTTCCGTGAGATTTTAAGGGAAGCTCTTGAAACAAACAATAGAGCTATTTGCAACTATTATCTTCCTGGGCTGAGCAAGGGGTTTTTGGGATAAAGACAGAGAAATGATCAAGTCTCATTAATATAGGCAGAAACCTGTGTGGGTGTGAATGCTTTCTAGGATCTCAGAAAACTTGCTTTTCAAAACTTTCTGTCTCTAAGATAACTATCAATCTCTTGAGAGGCTGATGGAGAATGGGGGATGAATTTTTAAAAATCTGTGCTACTTGAAATGTAGTCTATAAATCAGTGTTGATCTGAATCCTGTTATTAGCTTACAAAGATATATAGAAATTATGTTTTTAGAAACTTTTATAGTAACTGAGAATTGAATTTTATGTCCATTTAGTCTAAAAATAAAAACTGGAAGCTTGTATCTTGAGTGCTTTTTATCTTTCTAGTAATTCTTTTTATTGTATTTTACAAAATATCAGTCCGTGTGGGGTTGGTTCTTTACCAGAGAGCCTTACAGGAATACTGTTCTAAATTGTTCCTGTTTGCTTGAAGTTCATATACTTTCTTCTGACATAATGCATTTAGAATCCTTACGGATATAAATGGATCTGAGTTTTGTTCAGAAGATTAACTAATATATGGGAAAGTGCCTCACCCAGGAGCTGGCAGTGAAGTAGATGGAATCTCAGTCTTGCTTATAGGCACAAGCCCTAAGGTGCAGAGAATAACCTATACTGCTCCCTCCCACGTAAGTTGGTGTTTGCAATTAAAGCCCCACTGACAGCTTCCCCCTCCTTCTTGGTCACTGGTTTCATCCTACCCAAGGGATACTATAAAGAAGGCTCAAGATGCATGTGTGTGATCTTCTGAATCTCAAAGCTAGACTTTCCCTGAAAGCTAAGTCCAGACAAATTGCAGAGAGAGAATAATCCCAGGTCTACTCTTAGCTCAGTAAGTAGGTACTCTTGGACAAATCTCTCCCCTTTCTGGACTTCCCTTTTCACCACCTATAAAATGAAGCCAAGGTTGCTAAAGCTGCACATCACATGTTCTTTATGACTATTATGAGAAGTCTAGGTTATGAGTATATTAGTGCACCCAGATACATGTTGCAGGAAGCCCATGGCAGCACAACTGTATTTATTTATTTATTTATTTATTTATTTTTGCGGCACCGGGGATTGAACTCACAGCCTTGCACCTGCCAGACAGGCACTTAAGCTGCTGAGCCAAACTCCTGGCCCTGGTTTTTTGAGGCAGGGTCGCACTATGCAGCTCAGGCCGGCCTTGCGCTCGCGTTGTAGCCCAGGCCGGCCTCGAACTCACAACGCTCTGCCTACCTCAGCCTACCTCAGCCTCCCGAGTGCTGGGATTAAAGGCGTGCGCCACCACGCCCGGCTCGACTGTATTTAAATGCCTAAGAGTTGACTCAAAAAAAACAAATTGTGACAGTATAGCAATAAGAATGAACAATTTGCAGCTATAAGCAGAATGGGAATGTATCTCACAACATAATATTGAGTGGAAAAAAATGGATACAAAAGAGCACAGCTGTATCATCTTACTCATTAAATTCTGAAGCAGACAAAGCAAATCTGATACTACCAGTTGGGATAGCAATGAGCCTAGAGAGGGGCGGTGATTAAGTGGGGTGCGTGAGGGAGGCTAGTGAATGTTCTGCTTCTTGATCTGAGTTCTGGTCCCATGGATATATTCACTTTAAAAATTAATGGATTGTGCACTTGATAAGTTGAGCAACTTTGTGTGCCTTGTAATTCAATAAAGAAAATCTAACACAAAATGATTGATTTTTAAAAAATGATTAATTTTTAAAAACAAGCCATGGGACTGTATACTCTGTAGGATCCTTTTTACTTCTATGGTCTCCTTCTCTAACTCCCTGAGTGGCCCACATTAACTGAAAGTTCACAGTTAGGCCAGTCTTGTCTCAGCCCTTCCCTTGAGAGATCATATTTCTAGCTAGTGTTCTGCTGCCCTCAGCTACCCAGCAACACTCCAGTCCTCGTCCTGTTATGTTAACCTTCTTCAAGTTGTCGAGCTTGTGATTCATAAGGCAGGATCCTGTAGTGGTAAGGATATGGGTTCAAATCACCACTCTGCAGGTATGTCTCTAAATACTTGTGCAAGTTGTTTACACTCTCTGTGGCTTTTTCTCATTAAGATAAATATTGTTATAGTTTATGTCTGGATGTCCCCCCAAAATCTCATGTGCTCAAAGACAGTGCCTGCATTATGGGGGTACTACAGCCAATTGGGTTGTTAGGAGGCCAAGTCTGGTTGGAAGAGGTGGATCACTGTGGACATGACCTGGAAAGGTTTATCTCCCTCCTTCCCTTCACTCTGTATGCTGTCCACCATGCTTTCAGCAACTCTTCTCTGCCATGCCCCTCCTGCTTAGGAGGAGTATGAACTGAAATGGGAACCAACATAAACCTCTTCTTTGAGTTGTCGGGGCTGAGTATAGTATGTCAGTCACAAGGATAATGACTAAGACAAATATTTACCATATAGGTTGTTAGGAGGAACAAGAGAGTTAATGTAAATAAAATACTCAGCTTAGTGCCTGCCACATAATAAGTCTTAGCTCAATAGATACTGGTTACTAGTATCACATTTGTAACTCATAAATGAGATTACCATCACCTCCATCTATTGACAAATGATTTGAAACTCAGTTTAAATAACTTGCTGCAGGTCACATCATAGCCAGTAACTGAGAGACTAATACCATAGGCCTGAGGAGCTCTTCTCTCAAATGTTTCTAGAATGAAATTATGATTCCAGATTATATTAGAATAGGCTATGGTTTCTAGCAAGGTGCAGTCATGCAACTAATTTCTGACCAATGGGATATAAGAAAAAGTATCAAATGGCAGCAAAAAAGAGATTGCAAATGGATATTCAACTTCTTGAATTCTAAGACTATGTCATGCAGACTAACATTCCCACTGAAAACAACTGGAAAAGCTGGACAAAGAGTAACATAAATCTGCTGGAGACCACTGGGAAGCAATGACATTTATACCACCAAGATCTTACGAGGCCAAGGAGGAGTCCCAGATAGGTGAACCCATTATTCAAGGATAATTTTTCCCCAAGGGCATCTACCAGTCTCAGGAGAGGAAGCTGAGAAGTTGAGAGGTCATGCAGGGCACAAGGATAAATGGGCAAAAGCTCAGGGGTCACTAAATGGAACAGGGCAGGAGGTCCCAGGAAACCCCCCTTGCTTTGGTCTGGAACTCTAAAAACAGTCCGCTCCAATTGACAATGAGAAAATAAAAATACTTCCAGTTTAAAAAAAAAAAAACACTGAACATTGTCAACATTGAGCCAAACAAAAAGAAACATTAAAGTATACAGCAGAAGGAAAAATCATCCCAGACAAGAGCTGGGAGACATAGAGAAGAAAAAAGAACAAATAAAAAGGCAATATCATGGGCAAACCTAAGAGCACCGTGCCTACACACAATAACAAAAAGAACATCTTATAGGCTTTAAAAAAATACACACATCGAGTTAAAATGCACAAAAGCGGAACCATTCAAATTGGGAAGTGAGTAAATGAAGTTAAATATTATAAGGTCCAGTCATTGTCTGAGAAGGACAAATAACAAAATGATACTGGACTTTGATAAATCAATCATTATGTTGTAATCTCCAAGGAAATCATTAAAAGGATAGTAAAAGAGTGACTGTAAG
The DNA here is from genome assembly GCA_004363535.1 of Dasyprocta punctata. Lineage (NCBI taxonomy): Eukaryota > Metazoa > Chordata > Mammalia > Rodentia > Dasyproctidae > Dasyprocta > Dasyprocta punctata. The sequence continues at coordinate 13,077 of RJWM01023439.1, forward strand.
TATGAAGATAATGGGGAGACAATTGGTGTCTAGGTGCTCTATTCAGACATATTTCATTATTCATATGTATCATCTGTATTTGTTATATAGCTGCCAACTTCTTTTTTCATCATTTCATTTTTAATTAACTGTGTTATTTTTTATTGTATATCTCAGTATAGCAGTGAATCAATCATCCCAAAACAAAATTAAGGTAAAACTCAAATGGCTTTCACTAGGCAAAGGTATCTTGCATAGACGTGAATGCCATCTGTGATGGGTTGAACTGTGTCTACTAAAGAAGATATGTAGAGGTCCTAATTCCAATACCTGAGTATGAATATTTTTGGCAATAGGATCCTCAAAGATGTAATCAGTTAATGAAGTAGCTCATCAAGTCATTCTGCAGCATAGTGGGTACCTGACCCAATATGACTGTGTCCTTAGGAAAAGAGGAAAACTTTCTCATGGACAGGCACAGACTGAAGATCAGGAAGCCACACAGGAAGGAAGTGGCCATTGGTGTCATGCCGCCTCAAGTCAAGATATGCCTGTAAGAGGCAAGGGGTAGAAGGTCCTCCCCTAGAATGTTGAAGAAAAAAGCCTGGAGGTTGGACTTCTAGTTTCCACAACTGAGGGAAAAATCATTTCTGCTGTTTTAAACTACCCAGTTCATGGACCTTTGTGACAGCAGCCCTAGACATCTAACACACCATCTCAGGGACAACATGGCAGTCCCTGCAGACCATGGTGAGGGTTTTACAAAAGCTATGAATCCCAATCAATAATCACATCAAAGCAGGAGGGGAGACAGAAGCCTGCTAGAGCTCCGTGGGACCTCTTTGATCACTGAAAGCAAGGTGTGTTCTAGGATGAAAGCAGTCTGAACAATAAAAGCCACCCCCCCCATCTGCCCAGCAAGGGTCTTAAGTGAGAAGCCCCTGGGAAATCCTGTGGGAACTCTGGGGTATTAGTGGTGGCCTTTGAAGGCCAGCGTGCCAGGGAACATGTACTCCAGGGGTCCCACTTGCTTCAGTGAAGGTGGCCCAGATGGCAGGGGTGGGTGGAGGAGCAAGGGCTTCTCTTGACGAGCAGGCAAGGATGAAGGTAGAAGACATCAGCTTTAGTTGGTGACATGGTGGCCCGAGATGGGATGTTTTCGAGGGTCACACAGGATGATGCCACACAAAGAGCCTGAGAACCAGCTGGAGGGTGTTCCAAGTTCTTTGAAACAGATGACTTGCTTCTCTATACTTTCAAATCTCCTAATAAACTGTAGACACTGGCAGAGGAATTTCTTCCCCTGAGCGTTAGCTACAGAGACAAAGCCCTAAAGCCAGGAGCTCCTTCCTGAATCATGCAGCAGAGCAATGGAGACAATCCAAGGAAGAGGAGAGGAGATATACTTTTAAAATCAGAAGGAAGTAGGTGTGAGCTGCTTGCGGTGCAGCCAGGCGAGGGAGAATACCTGGGGTCTCCAGGCTTCCACTGGTGTGCAATGCAGGTCACAGGCCACTGAGATTACACCAGAGTCTTGACTGTCCTCTCCCCTGCCCCTTCCTAGGTAGTGTGATCTGGGGATCCAGGCCTTCTTGGCTCCTGTTGTAACCATCTTCCTCCCATACACTATCTCCAGACTTGAATGGCCTGCATGAGTAAGCATCTCTGCTTCCATCTTTGCTGGGGGAGACACTAAAGCTATTCAGACCTCAGAGGTTTCCGTTTAGAGAGGAAGATTAGAAGTGTCACCTCTAGCAATAAGACAGGAGCACGTCCCCATGGCCAGATAGGATCTCCAGAAAACACCAAAGGGTAGACTTGAACTACTGTCGGCTCATAGGTGTGGAAGAGGTTGGACGTCTGGTCAGCAGAGGTCATTTCAGAGACTTGACTTCCAGAGCGTTTCACATTCTGACTTGGATGACATCAGAGAGTGGGCAGTAATTTGAGGGGTGTCCTTCCTGGCCTGGTTTACTGTTTGTGTCCCCTCTGGAGAAAATCGTCTATTCTGCTGAGATTAGAAATGTCATTTTCTGGTTCTGCTGTTGGGATTTGAACTGCTCAAGATTTACCACTGGTTATTCCAATTATAAAGGTATATTTTAGCTGTTCCCATTTTAAAATCGAAACTGACATAGATCAGGCTGCCTCTTGTAGAAACCCTTGAGGAAGGGGAGGGTTGGGTGGGGAATTAGCCCTATTTCACAGGTGAAGACATTGAGGTACCACTGAACTGTTCTCTCCACAGAGAGCTGGGATTAAAGCCCCAATCAGTGACAATTAGTTTGTGAGATCATGTTGAAAATTAGTACTATGTACTGTATGTGTCTTTTCCTCAAGTTACTGATGCATGTCCTATTATTCTGAGAACAGGAAGGGAACTGCAGTCTTGTGCCAAGAGTGTCTTTGGAGTTGCCACCCAGTATCAGGCTGTTCGAGTGTCACACAGGACCACAAGGGCTCAAGCCCTGTCCCTATCCTCCCTGCTCCTCTTCTCCCTCTGAAGTCTCTCTAGGGGCCTGCAAAATCTACCCCACCTCACTCAGCTGGACCCCAAAAATCTGCCTTGGCCCTGTGCTCTTGGCTTTCTGTACTTAGGACTGGGATGTAAGTCTGTAGCACCTGCAGCTTAATTCTAGGCAAAAGCATGCCCGAGGTTTCATGACTGTGGCAAGAGCACTTGATCACTCTGGAAAAACAAGGGGAATCTCCCTAGAGGATCGCACATATTGAAAACTTTTTGTGACAGGTTAGTTGCTTTGAAAAATTATTTTCATGTTAGAGTGTATATATATATATATATATATATAGCACAAAAGGAAACATAAAATACTGTCAAAATGGCAGCTTCGGTGTCTCTTCCCAGGTTAGCCCTGAGCAGAGAGGGGACTGGTGTGTTGGGGAGGATGGCCATGGGAACCCAACCAAAGGAGGAAGAGAAGGAACAGGTAACACAAGTCACAAGAGCCAGGCCACGCAGCCCGGTGGTCAAGGACCCAGGCTCTGGAGACCAACAGTTGGGTCCAATCACTACTGGGGACCTTGACTATCTCAGATAAGTTCCAGAGCCTCTATGTGTCTCAGTCAGTGTTCTCGTGTAAAAATGGGGATATGGCTCACACTGAAGATTTTTGCTTTCAGGAGTTGATGGTATAACACCTGCAGAGCTTATTCCAATACCTGAGTGGTGAGATGGGCTGAACTCACAGAGGTTATCATCATGGGCAAGTACTTGAGTGGCTCCCCAGGAGACCTGTGATGCAACTTTTTTCTTTTCTTTCTTTCTTTCTTTCCTCTTTCTTTCTTTCTTTCTTTTTTTTTTTTTTCAGTGTTGGAGATCAAACCTGGATCTTGCAAACACTTCTTTTTTTCTTTTTGTAATTTTTTGAAATATGTGGGGAGAGAGTGAGCATGAAATTACCCAGCCTGCCCTGAAGGCTCAGCAATGGTGGGCTGCAGATACCAGCAGTAGCAAAGCTGACAGTCTGCAGCTCTGGAGCAGGAAGAGGCCAGATGAGCTGACTCAAGGAGAGCTTGCAAAGCTCCAGGAAAGACAGTGGTCTCTCCTTGCAGGTCCCTCCTTGGCAGGAATTCAACTGCAAAAAAGGAGCAATTGTATGCATTTTTACTGATCCTCAGTGGAGAGGTGAATCCTCTCAAATAATTGGTCAGACAAAATCTTTTAAACCAGGGCTAGGAACTTCATGGGAGATGGTGAAGGCTCCTGGACTGATCACTTGATTAACGCAAGTGGTGGTTCTGGTGCATTATATGCTGCTTGTGCACTGGAGTTAAGAACAGAGGCAAATTTGGTCCTAAAAGAGTGTGAGTTAGAGGAAGCAGTCAGCTCCGTGCACAGGTGGCTGTTTCAAGTGAGTGAGTGGAATTCAAAACCAGGCTTCCCCAGGGAAGACGAAGAGAGAACCAGGGCAGCTGGGCTGGGGCAGCCCTCATCCCTCCCTTTCTTCCTCCCTGAAAATAGCTTTCTTTGTTGAGAGAATGCATCTGAGGTGAGCGCCTGTGCTCCTCCTCCTGCACTGGGATCTATGGGAGGGGATTCAGGTAAGTCCTTCCAGGTGCCAACGGATAATAAAGCATCCAATGTTAATCCATAGATTCCCACATGAAACCAAAGCTTTGCCCAGGTTCTTTCACTAAGAAAGAACTGAAACGGATGCCGCCCTCAGAGAGGCCAGGCCAAACCCACACAAATATGTTTTGATTCCTGAGACACAAAACCATTTACTTTTGGTTCACTTCAGTCTTCAGAGTGGTGCACATATAACACATTTCCATCCACATAAATAGCTCCTGATTATTGGAGCCAATTAATCTTTTACAAGCTACTGAGTAGTGAGGTTAGAAGATAAACAGTGGGTGAAATTGTACACTTTCCCCTGCACACCACCCTTCTGATGACAATTTGAGCTCCCCACATCCAGTGACTGCCACTCTCTCAGCTCATGTGGTGGCCCCAGCTGCCCCCTGCCCCCTCTGCCCCGCAGAGGTAGTTCTCTGATCAACCACCTGGGTGGGGCATGCTGCCATTTTCAGTTTGGAAGAAAAGGCTTGTAAATCTGCTTCCTGGGAAGAGAGACACTGCTGAATTGTCATTTGCCTCCCGAATGCAGAAAACATCAATTTCATTGCAGCTCATCAGAGATGGAAACACCTGCCACTTCCTTTCTCAGTTGCAATTAACGTGCTGCATCTCGGCATTGATTGATTCCAAGCAGCCTAACGCTGCCAAAGTCAAGGTTTAAATGAAACAGTATAATCTGATATTATTTTTCACAGTTTTAGAAACACGAACTTATTTTCATTGCCAAGAAGCACTGGGATAGTGAGGGATGTGAGTCTTTATGCTTGACATAAACGTGAGTAGAATAGATTGTCGCTTATAAAAAAAATAGTTTTTTTTATCTTTGGATTTGAAGGTGGTTGTTGATCTTTGTATTTCTTAGGAGATGGAGAGGAGGATTAAAATTCTTTGTTTCTCAGCACCTAGCACAGGGCTTGCAGAACCCCAAGGTCACAGAATGTTAAATAAGTGGATCAATAAATGACTGCTTTGGGAGAACACACTTGACAACTGTCCTCTTGGTTCAACTTACATAAAATTTTCAGTTTATAACTATTATAGTCCTTTTGGACTAGTGTGGAAGGTATGGGAGGCTATGAAATATAACTGGAGGCTGGAGCTTGATGTCCTATTCAGAGTTCTAAATTGTTTGGCCTTGACCATCTTTGCTGTGCCCTTTTAGCGGGCAGTGAAGGTTCTGCATTTTCATCATAATCCTGCTCCCACTGCATGCAAAGAAAGTGTCTTCAAATTACATGACATCTTACGTTTTGAGGGTCTTAAACACTCTCTGTTGTAAGGAATGGAATCATTTTAATTAGTTCAACAGCCATATTTGTGTACTTTTGGGAATGTCATTTAAATGGTTTGTATGTACTTGTGAAACAGAAAGCTAGCATAAGTAGAAAACTGTTAAGTATGAGGCTTATGTTTTATACTTGGCTAGATAAAGTTAAGCCTTAAACCACAGAACATACTCTGGGAGAAAGTAAACAAATCATATTTCTCATGTATCATCAGAATATAGGGCCAAGAACCCTGTTTTCTTTGTCCTCTTGGGAGAATCTTTTTTAGCTGAAATTACGATAATTAATTCTTTTGGAAAATAACAATCTAGACATTACCCATTCTAGCATCCTCTGTTAAATGTATGCAAGCACCAGATAGTCTACCTTTTCCTAACTGGCTGAAAAGACTGGATTTGAGTACTTGTGCATGTTCTAGAATGAAAACTGAAGTTATATATCTCTTTCTTAAAATGTTTTAACATTCCGGTGCATCCATACTCTTAGATTTAAAGTCCTGATGGCTGACAATATTATTCTGACCATCTCCACACATCTTTAATACTATACAACTGACTGCTCCAAACATCTGTATTAAGTAGCTTCTATTCCAATATTTTAGTCCTAATAGGTCTTCTCCAAATCATAACACAGGAAAGCCAGAATTATCAGGAAATCATTATGAATTGCCATTAAATATACAAATAAATAAAAACAGATAAATAGAAGTGGTATAACTTTCCCAGGTAGGTAGATAGAAAGAAGCCTCTACATATTTCCCAACAATAGAATCCCCTTATAATAGACTTCAAGGCACTAGAAGACCTGATTCTTAGAAAAGAAAGAAGAGGAAAAGGCAAGGCAAAGAAAAAAACTGTCTCTGGAGCTTAGTATCCATGGAAAGGCTGGATCTAAATGCCACCCAAAATGTTGGCTGACCCAGGGGAAGTCCTTCACCCAAAATGTTGGCTGACCCAGGAGAAGTCCTTATACATCTTCCTGACTTGTCAGCTGGCCAGAAGCATCTCAGAAGTGCTTCCTGGGTCAGCTTATCTTGAGAGAGATTTGGTCTCCAGTCAGAGCCAACTGTTGCCAAACACCTATTGTCTAATGACACATTTAAACATTTGCAGAAACCAGTGGCCAAATGTGCAACAAAGAGTTCTTTGGTCTCTCTCTTGTCCATAACAGACTAAATCTTCAAAAAATCCCTCCGGGGGAGAACAATCAAATATTTTATGACAACACATCACCACTTGAAATCGTCTCTTCTTTGGTCCCCATCTGCACTGTCAAAACACCCTGGGAAGCCCAGTGTGTCAGCTCACAAACTCCACCCACCAGCTGTCTGTGCATATTGAAAATGTCAGAAAAACAAATCCATGGCCCAAGTTGGGATTGCATAAATGGAGGAGCCCCCCTCAGCTCTCCCTGGAAGTCAGAAGTGGTTTTGTCCTGGTCCCACTGAGCACCTGGGTTGTCCTGGGAGAGGGTCAAGAAATTGTCCTGCTCAAGCCAAAGACCAGGAGCACCGAGAGGCCTCCCTCTCCCAGGCTCACTGGTGTGTTCGCTTTCCCACTGCAGCACCGACCTCAGCAATGTTTTCTCAACAAGTGAAAGTTTTCCTTTTTTGCCCTTACCAACACTTATTTTAAAAAGCCCTTTAAGATCATTCATTTTCTAAAAGTGCTTATCATTATGCTCCAGGGGCCATGAGCCGAGCACGGTGGGAACAAAAAGCTCTCCTAAGCCAACAGGATTTGGTGAAAACTAGCAATCCTGCTGGCCTGAAGTTAAAGCTTTATTTCCTTTTCTTTTTTTTTTTTTTTAATAAAATTAAGGCTCAAATGTTCTATAAACTCTCATTGCTTATGTATATTATATTAAGGCTTATAAATACACCTGGTAAATTAAATTCACCCTGGATTGAATTAACACCTGCTATATGAGTTATTTGCTTTATGTAATCAGTAATCTTGAGGTTTCTCCTCTTTCTCTGGAAACCCAATTTAAATATTAACCTAATCTTTAAACTGCTGCTGCCACTTTCTGACATTTGGAAACCGGTCATCCATGTGAGAGAGAGAAAAAAAAAAAAAAGCAAATATGGATGTATTAATGAAAAGACAGTTTTTTAAAAGTCTTAAACCATGTAACTCAATGGATTGGGAAGGAAAATGATGAAAGCAGCCAGGGAAGTCAAGTCTTTGTGTCACTTTTTAGGGAAAACAATGCTGGTCCTGTGCCAAGAACACCTCTGATCCCTGCGCCTGGCTGACGTCGGCTGCCAATTTCAAAACAGCCTTTGTGGTTTTTTTTCATTATAGTCTCTGGAAAAATCTTGGGAAGCTGTAGTCCATATGAGAATTTTAATTAAAAATAAAAGTCTCCACCACGCCGGAGGGTATAACTTCCGTTCCAGAATGAGGCAGCGTGGCATGCAGGGCTGGCCTCAGGGAGGGACAGGGACACCTCATGTTCTGCTCAGCTGACAGCCCCTGGAGAAGACAAAGCTTTCAAAGTGCTGGTCCTCAGCCTTTTCCTTGATACGCTGTTCCTCTAAGGAATCCACGAGTTTGTCCCTTTGCTTAATCACTTGCATCATCTCGGTGAATATTTCTTGCTCCTCATTACGATCGTTCTCATCTTTCAGACTCTCTAAAGCAAAAAAGAAAAACATAGGGCCTCAGGTGAGATGGGGCCCAGGGGGGTTCTGGGCATGAGCATTCTCCACTGTGAGGGACTTGTTTTGCCCTTTAATTTCAATGAAGAAAACAAGGAAATGAATTGAACGCCAAGGAACTGCCCTTAAAGGCACAGATGAGAAAGGTGGGTGCTTTGTGCGGCCGTCAGCTTGGATTTCACCTCGAGAATCTGTGCGCAGGGATGGGGAAAACCCCTTTGTGTGCAAAGGAAATTAATACAGCCACTCCCTATCAAGTCTCCCAACCTTCCCTCCTGACCAAGAAAGACACCAATGAAACAACGGAAAGGCTGTTTCCTATAAAAATATTGAGAAAAGTTTCCTAGTGAAGTGTCTGCACGAGTGGCTGCTACTGCAATGACAAAAATCCTTTTGTCATTTGTAGTGAATGACAAATTGTAGCCTTTCAGGCAGAGACCGCAAGGGAGCCAAGTGAGGCTACAAGGGTCCCTGCTGTGCTAGGGAGGAGGTTTCTGGGTGGACTCGGTTCCTCATTAGCCTTTCCAAATGGCCAGGCTTCTTCCTGATTGCCCCAAGGTACCTGAATGCGCAGAGGGACAGGGCTGTCATAGAAGGAAGGGAAAGCCTGAGAAACAGGTGGTAATGACTTTCTGACACGACAGGATTGCAAAGCCAGCTTTAGGTCTTGGCAACCAGATGATCGTGTTTAGAGAGTCATTCTACATTCCTTCCCTTCGGCCCCTCCATCTACGCACTGAGGATCAGTAGGAGCCCTGGCCCAGTTAGAGAGGGTTCCATTGCCTCCTGTGGGGCGTGGCTGCTGAATCTGCATCAGGAAGAAGGTAGAGGTGATGAAGGCAAAAGGGGCATGCCTGTCCCTTCACACCTTGTGCTTTACGGGAGGAAGAAGAGAGAGGCAGGGAGCTCTGTGCTCTGATCTCTCCATGCTGGGCCCTGGACACCCAAAAGAAGCAGGCAATGTCTCACATCATTTGATGGCACACTGAGGCTGCAAAGACTCCTGTCCCTCCCCTTGCTGCACGCTGGGAAGAAGCCCCTCTGGACATGGCGCAGTAAGCATGTGGGGCAGAGACAGGTCTGAGGGCAGCTCTCCAGTCTCCATGTGCTGTGCGTGGCAGGGGAGGGACCTGAGAAGAGCCCACTTGGCCTAAAGTTGCCAGAGGTAGCTGCCCAGTGGGCCCGCAGTGAGCTCCCCTGTGCAGGAGTGCAGCGACTCCATGTAGAGGTGAGGCAGTAGGTGGTGCAGTCTCACTAAGTGCAGGACGTGCTGAGGCGAGGCGGAGTGGGCCAGGGAATGCCACCAAGAGAAAGGTCAGGCTACAGTGACACCAGCCACACAGCAAGTGCCAGCAGGAGAGTGGCAGCCCAGTGATGGGACAAGAGCATGTGGGAGTCATCACCCCATGTAGCACCTCAGCCGCCAGAGCACTTTCCCGGCAGTTGCCCTAGGGGAAATGCAGAAGGAAACAGCATTTATCTTCAAGACTGATTGTTTTCATCCCAGAGAGACCGAGAGCGTTTCCTGCAAGGACTGTTTAAATCATTGCATCAGAACAAGCTTACCCAAGAGGGATGAAGAGTTTCTATTTTTTCCTTGCTAACTAGTGGGAGAAAGTTTGTGTGGAAGGTAAGCTTGGCTGGAGACAAAATGAAGAAACCCCTTTTCTGGGGAGGTGGAGGATACGTGGACATATGAGAGGAAGGAGGCAACAGGACCTTCACGTCACAGAATTTTAAAAATGAGGGAATCGAATGTGGCTAAGAGAGTCTTTGGGGGGATTTATTTTACTATTCTGAAGCAAAAATTAAAATTTGGTATCAGACATGTAAATCAGATTAGGTAAAATGATTTGTTAATTTAAGTTGTATTCCAGTATCAGTATTTCTGATTTAATTAAGCATCATACAAAAATTTAAAAATTCCTCCTTCTGTTTAGACTTCTCACAGATGGAGACACCTGAGTTCTTTCTGACCAATAAAAGATGTACAGCATATTTTTATTTTTATTTTTTTTGCAGTGCTGGAAATCAAACCTGGGGGCCTTGCACTGTAGCACTAAGCTATACCTTGGCCCTGTATACCGCTTTTACCTGTTCTTATAAATAGAACACTGTTGCTATAACGAAGAAGCCTGCAAATCACTTCCATATGAGAAAAAAGAAAAAAAACAGGAAACTCTAATTTGTAGTCTCATCCTAAATTTGAGCCCTACCTTGAACATATTATTTAGATTCTCTGACTCAGTTTTCTAATCTGAAAAGTGAGGTAAAATAAAACACCATTATGATGACTATTATTTGCTTTCCTTGTACCAGGCAACCTATGAAGGAAGACACAATGTTAGTTCTATGAGCTACAAAGGCATCATTTGATTTATTCTTTTAGGTATAGGTCTAAATGTAGGGAAGTCACCCACAGATCTGGCCCACAAACACCTAGGCACAAAACATAGTGAGTATGTCTTTCTGGCTGGAACCAATGAATGAGTCATTCAGTGTATCAGAGCAACTGAGTTCATTCTCATTCTTTCTTCCTTCAGGGTAGAATGTTTTTCTCAGGTGCAGTGCCCCGGCCCAGCCCATCTCTAACGCCTGGCAGAGCCAGGTCCACCCTCCCGTTCCCCAAGCACCTGCTATGGCCCTTTCTCGGCAGTGATGACTGGTCTGGGTGTTGGTCTCCCCAGTGAGATCACAGACTCCCAGAGGGCAGGGGCTGCTCTTCACCACGTGCAACCTCACACTTAGTTCTCAGTAAATGTTGGCTAAATGAATGGATGGATAAGCAAATAAGCGAATGAATGGCTTTGTTCCTACTGGCCCATGGGATGGAGCAAAACGCTGCTCTCGCTGCCCAGGTGAGTGAAGCTCCCTGGGGACTTCTGTGTCTATGGAGGTAAACTAAGAGCAGGCTGGCTTTGTGTATCCTCTGACTTTCGGGGTGGTGGGTTGGGCAAAGCATGAGGAGCACTCTGTTCTGGGACTGCAGCATGCTCTGCTCAGTGTCCTTCTGGGGGAAAAATGATCTTAACAAAGGTCCCAAATAGATCACCATACTCACCCTCCTTGAGCATTTTCTCTCTTAATTTTTGCTCCAGTCTGCTTTGATGATCTTCTAATTCTAGTTCTTGAGCCCTGGGTATGAGAAAATGTTGCAACTGTAAATACGAGGAATTTGTGTGGAAACATTGAAAAAGTTACCCATTAATAGTAGCTATAGCGTTTTTTCATGATTAAACCAGGGGCCCTTGAATATATCTAAGTGGAAAGTCTTGCTGCTGCTGGGATCACTAGAGAAGCCTAGAGAGACTGCTGAAGATTGGACAGGCTCAAGACCCAATGGAAAGCAGCAGAAAGTCGGATGTGATGGCAGCAGCCTCTGGGAAGGCCATAGATCGCCCCACAGAGAAAGGCGGGAGGGAGGAAGAAGAGCGAAGAAGTGACTAGAATATTCCAAGGAAGAAGATACAACCACCTGAAGCTCTTTTCTCTTTTAGGCACAATATGACTTCAAGAATCACTGCAATCTTTAGCTGTGGTCAACAAAAAGACCAAAAGGAGGTAACAAAGCTAGACATTTCGCCCAAATGCAGGCAATAAAACTTAGGCACTGATCCAGCTTGCTGTAGGGAGGCTTTGGAGGAGCCAAACTTGAGTGCTGGGAACTCTATTGGAGTTCCCACTGCAAGGAACGGCAGCGTCAAGAAGTAAAATTTGTCCTCAATGAAGGCCAGAGGGAACCTAACTTTTCAGTGCCTGTGATGGCACACTTCCATCCCAGTGTGTGGGGCGGCTTCCCCTGTGCCAGCCAGGCTGTGCTGGAGAGGCTCCCAAACGCTGCTCTGGGGCTCAGCAGAAATGAGGACCCATGAGATGGGGCCGTGTGAAGAGACGATAGTTGAAGTCATATGAAGGCACTAAAAGACAGACCACAGAGCAAGAAAGGATCTGAAGACAGAAGCTTTATATTTCAAACAAAAGGGAGGGAGCCAGGAATGAAGCAACTAGAAGGTTGGAAGGACAAAGTAATAAATGCAGCATCCCAGAAATCAGGAAAGCAAAGTTAGAGAAAAAAGGGCAAAGTTAACAGTGATCAGTGAATCACTGTGTAAGTGCTTGATAAATAGTAGACTACTCCAGACAACCCCTGGGTTCTTAAGATGCATAAATAAATGCTTAATGCAAGGAATTGATCCTAACCTGTTGGGAGAAATGAACTGTTTCTTTTTCTCTCCTTTTCCTTTCACCTACTCCCCACTCCCTTCCATTGCAGAGGCTGAGGGCTGAGAACAGGCCCTGGGTTTGTCTTGCTAGGGCCCCCAATCTACACTTGCTATACCCTGTTGTTGTCATTATTGTTACTGCTTCTAATACTGCTTGGGCTAAGATTTCTGTCTTGTCTGATATCCACCCTTTTGTTACTGACACTGAACTTCTCGTGGGCCTGAGGGGAGCCCGTGGAGTGAACCGCTCTCTGGGAAGAGCATAGTGAGCTCGGTGCCTCTGGAGTTCAGTTCACCGTTATGCTGAGGCCATGCTCTCCCCAGCCAATCAAGTTCAGGCGAGGAACAGACAGCTTGGCGTTTCCTGTCCAACATGCAATTTCTCTGGTGTGTTCTCTGCGCTGATGCTCCCACTGGCCTGGCACGCTTTCCTCAGAGCTGTACTGCATCTGGGTTCCTCCTACCAAGCCACCTTCCCTCTTCCTCTCCTTTTATAGGAACCAGAACTTCAGTGGGATCTGAAGACATCGCTTTAATTCCCGTTCCCCTTCCTCTAGGTTTCCAAGTGTCTCCCCCAGGGAAAAGCTTATACATTTTACTCTGTCCTCGCATCTCCTTCCTAAAAGGACTTAAACTGAACAACCCAAGACATCTCTCCTTTTCCATCCAGGTCTTTCTCTCAACTGAAACTGGTCCTTCATCACAGCTCCTCCTGCCTCTGCGTGGAGCTCATGCCTGCGTCCTCCTATTTGACTTTATTTGGAGGAGAAAGACCTGGCATTGTGCACTATTTGGGAAGGCCTTTGGCCCACAGCAGCAGCCAGGCTCCCTGACCCTTTCAGGCAGACCCTGTGAACTGATGCTCCCACAAACCTCTGTGGAGCTCCCACCATGTGCTCTTATTACCACTGCAGTGTCTCCACCAAAACCACAGAGCTCTTGAAGACAGGGACTGTGGCCTTATTTATATTTCCATAGAACCCAGCATAGTTTCTGGCATATGTGCTTGATAAATTTCTGTTGAACTTCCTAAGTCAGACCTGGCCCTAATGCAGACAGTGTGGTTGTATAAAAAGGGCTTTGTAACCAGGAGGGGGTGAAGAAATCACTTAGATGCTCTGAATCTCACTATGTGCATCAACTTAAAAAATAGTAATGGAACAAATGATTCCTGGAAAGGACCCCTTCTTCCCCACTCCTGGTGGTCCCTCCCATGATAATGGAGCTTAACGAGTGTGACTTGTAGCCTTTTCCCTCCAACCCACTTTGCCTTGCTGTCAGGTAAATTTAGGAAAAATAGATTAGGCATTCTCAGCTCAAGTCTCCCTGTTTCTCCCAGGCTCAGCCAGTCCTCAGCAAACGCATATTCTCAGTTGCTCTGAGCTGTGCACAGGTCTTTGGTGAGGGTTCTTAACCCTGACACTATTGATATTTTAGGCTGGATAATTCTTTCTAGGTGGGAAGAGGAGGAGTGTTTTGTGTATTGTAGTATCTTTGGCATCCTTGGCCTCTACTCACTATGTCCCAGTAGCAGACCCTGAGTGTGGCATCCAAAATGTCTCCAGACATTGCCAAATATCCCCTAGGGCAGTAGCGGTGAACTTACGGCACTGGTGCTACGGCGGGCTATTTGTATCATTGATAGACCTGGAAGGTTTGCCATCACTGTCCGAGGGACTGTGTTTGGGGTTGAAACCCATAAGTCTAGAATAAAAGCCCTCCTCCTAAGGAGCCAGGAAGTCCACTACCTTTTAGGTAGATTATAGGTTTAATTCTGGCATTTACAGAAATAGGTTGAACGGTGACCCTCATCCCTCCTATCTGAAAACTGACTGTGACGTTATTTGAAAAAAGGTCTTTGCAGATATAATTAATGACTTAGTGATAAGTAAGTAACAACAATTATCTTTAGAAGAAGAGAATGTAGAGTCAGACACAGAGAAGGCTATGGGAAGACAGAGGCAAAGACTGGAGTTATGCAGCCACTAGCGAACGGATACATGGAGCCATGACAATGGAAGAGGCAAGGAAGAATTTCTCTCTAGAGCTTTGGGAGGGAACACAGCTCTCTCAACACCTGGATTTGGACTTCTGCCTTCTGGAACTGTGAGAATATAAGTTTCTGCTGTAAGCCACCCATGTTGTGGTAATTTGTTATTGCAGCCCTGGGGGATGAATAAAGTCAGCAAGTCCATCTGGGCTCTCATACTTAGCCAAGTTAACCATTATTAATACTAAAGGTGATATTTTGACATTCTACCTACTGACTCAATTGCCTTATTTCTCACTGCTTGAGTATCCAGGCAGAGAGGAATACTAATATTTATCAGATACCCTTAAAAGTACCCTGGGTTATCTGTCAAGGTTGTGATGAAGACAAAATGAAAGAGCATGAACGAAAGTTTCCAGCACAGCTTCTAAGACTTCTTTGGTTTACACTAACTGTTACTTCTTTCCCTTCAGGATGGTGACAGCTGTAGTGAACTTCAACTTTGCTAGAAGAATGTGAGGAGGTCTATCTGTACTTTCTGACCTCTCAACCAGGCTGCAAGCGCTTATGTGGAAAGGACAGCCAGACAGACCTCAGTCCTTCGATCTGGTAAAGACATAAGAAGTGGCTGGGCAGACCCCATGATCCACTGCAAGGCCAGACACAAGCTTCCCCACTGCAGGTGTGTGACTACCCTTCTCCACAGGCTTGGGGGACGAGGCTGGTCTGAATGCCCTCCAGCTCCTGACCCGCTACCTTACATCTATTTCAGCCCCAGGACTCCACAGAGAGAACAGACAACTGAAGATTCTTCACGCTAATGCCAGCATGATATGCAAGACATAAAATATCAATTTGCCTCAATCACTATTCTGTATGCACAAAAAGAAAAAATCCTGGGACTTCAAACCAGGAGGACAACACCCCCTCCCTGAGCCCTTTGCTTGCAGGGCTCACCGTTATCTGTGTTGCCTTACTTACATGATCAGTAGCTCTGACTCATATCGCATTAATTTATTCTTCTCCAGGACCAGCTTAAACCATTCCTGCAAAAGCTGTGCTTCATCCTGTGTCCCTGAATCTGCTTAAGAAATCAAAGACAAATGGGTTAGATTGGCATTTCTCTCCCCATAATCAAACTGCTTTGCAACCACTTTAGCCAGCCATGTATGTAGTGAGAAGGGCTCGGCAGGCAGCCGCTCCCCGGTCCCCTGTTGACACCTCAAGGTCATGAGTATGACAAATAAAACCCCCCTCTGTGTGCTCGGGATGGGGGCAGCAGTCTGCCTGGACATTTCAGGCATGACTAATGCAGTCCAAGGGCATATGTCCTCGGTAACATCCTATCACAAAGAACCTTCTCCTGCCTACCTGTCTGTCTTCTGTGAAACTCGTATATGTGTATAGGTCACATCCTCCCTCAAGAAGTCCTAACTGATGGTTACTGTCTCCTTTTCTGTTTTCTCCTGAGTCAAATACCTATTCATGGGGCAGGGAAGCTCACACCACCACATTTGATCATGGGACTGATGACTGACATTTCGTTTTTTTTTTTTGCTCACATAAAAGTCAAATGATGAAAAAAATGCTATTAGCCTTGAGTCTCATAAGGAAGAATATATATATATATATATACACACACACACACACACATATATATATGCATATATAGATAGATATACATATTCTTATGACTTAGATTATGCCCAAATAATCATGTTGGTACTACTTCACAGATGCTCAATGTTAGACACTAAATGTTTAGATATTAAAATGTTAAAATCTGGGTTTATTCAAGAAGTTGCAACATAGTGGCAGCTTTCTCATGTCATATCCTAAAATGAGAATACATGATTCAGAGCAAAGATCTCTGCCATTCTAAGGGTATTTACACCGGACAGTTCTGTAGGCGGAGAGGGAAATAACACAGGTAGATTTGTGTGACCTTGGGCAAGTTGTTTAACATCTTGCAGCCTCTGCTTCTGCTTCTTCACTGGTTAAACTAGACTAATAAGACGTGTATAATTTAATAGTAACGAGGGCCAGTTGATTGGCTACATGTGCCTTACAGGCAGCATTTCATTGAACTCTCACAGTAAGCTCACCAGTAGATTCTCTTACCTTCACCACTCGGATAGCTGATGGAAGCCTGCGGTTTTATGATTATCTCAGCACAAAGGCCCTAAGAGCCATGCGAAGGCATTTGAACTTCATGTAGAAAACAAAGGGACATTGAAGGAGCAGGAGATGAAGAATATGTGGAATTTTATATGGAAAGGATTAAAGGAGAGAGAAAGGAGGAAAATATGATGTTATTTTTTCTTAGGTTTCATGAATGAATGAACAAACTTATAAACACATTGGGTGCTGATATCTTATGGTGCTGGAAGACATAGATAAATAAACATTGGTTCTTGCTCTTCAGGAAATTGGAACCTTGCAGTCCACTGGGGAAAACTAGTACTACATCGGTAAGTAGAACTCAACCTGCCCTTGCTGTGTGAGCACAAGAGGGAGGCAACAGGTCTTGTATGTAAGAAATGAGGAGGCCACAAGTAGGCTTAGTCTAAATGGATGGGTAAGAGCCTGTCAGGGAGAAAAGGAGGTAAAGTACAAGATATTCAATGGCAGAAGTTGAAAGAATGAGGTGCATAACCAGATATCAGATGCAACATAGAAGTTAAGAGCAAATACTTTAAACTTACACTCAGAATCAGACTTCCACCTATCAGCACATGGACTTGGATAATTAACTATGACCTCCTGAGCCTTAGTTTTCTCAACTGTAGTAAAACTGAAGTGGGCTTACACACTCAAAAGCCTCAGCTCAGTCCTGGCATAGAATGGCTCATTAAATTCAATCATACAACAGATGTGACAGAAGGATGGTCAGGGGTCAAGGGGTTCAGCCAGTGGGTCGGTGCAGGAATTCCTTCTACCTCCTCCCTGACAGATGCACGCTCCGTGGACACTATAATTCTCCATGCGATGAGGGAGTGCGCTGCCGTCCAGCGAGTCCTCTTCATGGGTATGTAATGAAGGACTGAAAATTTATTTTGCTGACCATCAGTGGGTTGGCTGCTAGCTACTGATTCCAGTTTTTCCTTCCAAGGAGAATAGAAAACATATCACCATCTGTCTCCCATGATAGACTTCAAATGCTTGAAGACAGGTCTTATAATTTACTGAAGCTGTTTTTTTGTTTGCTTGTTTGTTTTTCATAGTTAGCACCTCTGGGTTATTTATCATTTTGTCAGATGAGAGCAATCTGCCTCCCCTTTCCCTCTAATTTCCCATGATATCTCTCTTAAAAGGGAGTCCAGAATCAAATAAAATGTTCCTGAGTAGAGAGATGCTCCCATCCCTTCATCCCGTGACCCAGGATTGAAGATGGTTTTTGGGTAGACATCATTCCTGTGTTCTTATTAACCAGCAAATGAACTCTGGGCTTTCTACTATGGTGCTGGTGAAGTGGTAGTTCATGTTTTATTTGTGCAACTGATCTTTTTATTAACCTAATTCAAGACTTTTTATATGTATCTGGTTAAGCAGCATCTTATTTTGTCCCACTACAGGTGAACTGAATATTTTATGTGACACATTTCTCTAAACTGGGATCTCTGCCAGATTGAAAATGGGTCTTCTGAACCTTTGTGTGATATTGAGAAACAACATGTTAGATGGGACTGAATTAAGGGCAGAGACTTTGCACCCATCCTTGGAGACCTTTCTCAGCCTTTGGATGAAACTGATTATAAATGTACGTAACTAGTATCACCCGGCCTACATGACCATATCTTGTCCAGGAGGCTATTTCAGGCACTTTGGACAACAAAACAATTTCCTAAAATCAAGCGCTAAAATATCTGCCAGGTTTGTTGACACTACAAACTGTGAAACTCTACCCAGAAAAAGAAATGCCATTTATTTCTTTTCCATGGTGTTTTAGTAAACATCGATGGCCTATAGAAAACTCTAACTTTTTTTCCTAAGGACTCACCATTTCTTTAATAATCTTTTCTGAAATTTTGACAAAGATCAGAATCTCGCCACAGGAAAAGTGGAAAATATACTAGCATCTAGACTTTTGGTTTTAGAATTCCCCATGAGTTTTCAAGAGCTGAAATCATATCTGTGCGTAATTTCAATAGCAGGAGCTTAATTGAGTTTATCTAACAAGTTGTGGTTGATCAATGCTACATCCAGATACTCTTTCATGTACCACTTTTCACTTGGTCTTAGAAACCCAAATTTATGGCTCTCCCACTTTATCATTTATCTGATTTCTTCTTCTAGGTATTTGTTTAATGTTTCTGGATTAAGGACAATTTTGCTTGATAGAGCAAACAGAAAAGCTGAGAGTTGAAAATTCTGCTTTTCCTCATCATCTAACATTATACCATCTGCCACAAGCCCTGAGCCTATCCTTCCCTTGTTCTCAATCCAAAAGAAACAGCTTTAAGGAACTATTTTGCTGTCCTTAGAGTATTTTTTGTTGCTGCTTTTCAAATTCAGCCTCTTTGCTGCATTATACATACCAGTTTTACTCAGGCTTTCATCCTGGATTGCATATCCCCTTTCCAATCTTACGTGTCCTTCCAAAATCCCATTCATTAGAGCGCCCTGTGCTGCTACACTGACCTCCATGGAGACCATTCTGAACAAACCTAAATTGAACTGAATTACTTAACTGGCTTTTATCAATAGAATGATCTGCAGTTGTATACACTGAAGTTCATTGTTTGGAGCCTTCCTTTCTTCAATAGTCAAAATCACTTCAGGGATCTTTAGATATGAAATTGTGGGAGTTTCTAGGCAATCTACCTTCAAAAAGCATTGGGTATAGAAGGACCTTGTTCTTAATTCCAACA
>RJWM01023440.1:0-32175 GCA_004363535.1 Dasyprocta punctata
GTTTGGGCATTCTTTTAAGATTTTTTCAAAGCCAATGGTGGTGGCACCTGCCTGTAATCCACACTATAAAAAGCAGTGTTGTTCATAATAAAATTTATTTTAATCATTCTTCAGTGTTTCTTTCTTTTTCACTAACTACAAACATAATCTTGCTAAGCACACTCCCAGTAATTTAAATTCTAAGTATCTATAAGAAATTCCACACTTCAGTGATAATTATTAGGGTCTGATATTATTATTATTTGTGCGTGTGTGTGTGTGTGTGGCACCGGGTATCAAACTCACAACCTCACACCTACCAGGCAGGCACTTAAGCCACTGAGCCAAACTCCTGGCCCTAGTTTTTTGAGACAGGGTTGCACTGTGTAGTGCAGGCCAGTCTTGCGCCGACCTCGAACTCAGCTCCTCCTACCTCAGCCTCCCAAGTGCTGGGATTAAAAGCATGTGCCACCACCTCTGACTGATATTAATTTTTAAGATATAACACATGTATTATACATCTTTAAAACCTCTCTTAATATAATGATCAAAGTCGATTGTTGAAAATTAGAAAATACAAAGAAGCAAAAATATCGATAGGAAAGTTCTTCCCACTGCTGAGATTCTGATGGGTACCCTTTAAAGTATTTTCTCTAAAACATGCAGAACCTAGTGTGGTGATGCACATATGCTTATAATCCCAGCACTCTGGAGGCTGAGGCAGGAGGATCACCATGAGATGGTAGGCCAGCCTAGACTACATAGTAAGTTCAAGGCCAGCCTGAGCTACAATAGTGAGACCCTATCTCAATAAAACAAAACAAAACAAAACAAAACAAAACAGCAGATATGTATGTATTCTTTTTAACAAATTTGTGATTATATTACACATTCCATTTTGTTACTTCCTTTTTAAAATTTTTATTACAAACTTCTTTCCATATATATACCTTTTTTTCTGCAGCAAGCACACTGTGCATATCATATAGTTATATCATAATGTATTTAACCATTTTTTCATTGTTAAGTTTTTGATGGTTTCCACATTTTAAATTATTATTACTAATGTTTTAATGAATATTCTTTTAAAATTAGTTTACTTGCTTTATAGTTCTTTAAGATAAATTCCTAGAAATGGAATTACTGAATCAGAAAGAATCTGTACTTTTAAGGTCTCTGAGAAATTTTCCTAAAGCGTTCTTCAGAAAAAGTGCGTCAGTTTGCTCTTCTGCCTACAGGGGCTGCCTACAATTTTTTTTTTTTTTTAAATAGGGTCTCTTTGTATAGTTTAGACTAGTCTTGAACTCACCACGTAGCCCAGGCTGGCCTCGAACTTTTGACAATCCTCCTGCTTCACCCTCCCAAGTGCTGGGATTCCAGGTATACACTGCCACATCCAGCTCTAACAAGTTCTTTTAAAAGGGAAAGACAGACGAGCAGGTTGTGAGCTATAAATTTGTGGCACAGTTCTAAATGCTATATTGGCCCAATTCTCAGTTGGAAAGTTTTTTTTTATATTTATTTATTTTTTATGTTTTTGAGGGAAGGTCTCATTTTATAGTGTAGCCTAGCCTTGAACTTGCTCATGTGGTCCAGACTGGCCTCGATCTTACCTGGATCCTTCTGCCTCAGCCTTCTGAGTGCTGGGATTACAGGCGTGCACCACCATGACCAGTGGAAAGTTCTTTTCAAAATGTGTCCACAAGGACTGGGGATTTAGCTCAGTGGCGTGTCTATCTGGCAGGCGTGAGGTTGTGAGTTCAAACCCCAATACCAAAAAAAAAAAAAAAGTGCCCACAATTTGAATATTATTTGCAAAACATAGAAATCTACCAACTCATAAAAGAATAAAACTAGTTCTTTTCATTTTCTTTTACTATTAATTCTATTAATTCTAACATCACAATTTAAAAATATCTGTAGTTAAAAATACACAAAGACATTTCTCCAAAGATGTAGAAAGGATAATAAACACAAAAAGAGGCTCAGTATCTTTATTTATTAGGAAAATGGAAATCAAAGAAGAGTGAGAAGCTGGGTGTGGTAGTGCACACCTGTAACTCCAATACTTGGGGAGGCTAAAGCAGGAAAATCCCAAATTCCAATCCCACTAAGGCAATTTAGTGAGTCCCTGTTTGAAAATAAAAAAATAAAGAAAGAGCTGGGGCTGTAGCTCAATGCAAAGGCCCCTGTTCAGTCCTTAGCAATGTGAAATACCCTGCAAGATACCACTTCACACTCATTAGCCTGTACTAAGAATCACGGGTAATAATTGCTGGTGAGAATGTGGAGAAATTAGAGTACACTGCTGGTTGAATATAAAATAGTGCATAGCTCGGTGTGGTACATGTCTGTAATCCCAACACTCAGAAGACTGAGGCAGGAGGATTGCCATAAATTCAAGGCCAGCCTGAAGGCCAACTTGAACTACACAGTGAGACTTTGTCTCAAAAAAAGAAAAAGAAAATATGAAAAATTGTCCCGGTAATACTCCTATAGTCACTAGATGATTTGGTTATCTGGTGGTTTCTTTACTGTAAAGTTGCCATTTTTATCTTTGTGAAATTAATAAGGAATTTTTAGAAAGATACTTTAGAACTATGTTAATATCTTGCTTCCCAACAAAATTTCACCTTATAGTTTTTTTTAAAAATCCATTTTATTTCAAAGAGAAAATAAATAAATAAAACAAAATTTCAAAACACGTCAATTAGGGGCAACAATGGTACATACATTGTACATTGTCAACCCTAAATCATTCACCCAGAGCAGAAGACATCTGCATTCAATTCACCCTATACTTTTTTTTTAACTTTTTTTATTTTTAAAGAAGCAAAACAGAAAAAAAGGATAGAAATTATACAGAATTTTAAAAAAAAGTAGGGAATTAACAGTTAATATATTGCATATTGTTGTCTTTGAAGTTGTTGTTCAGGTTATAAAATCTAGGCACAAAAGTGACTAATCAAACAATGACAGCACAAAGTGTTCTTTTTGATGAACTAACAGAGATTAGAAGTATAGTTCTCTATCTAGCATACAACGTCTCTTGGTGATTCCTGTCTGCAGGGAGCATTCGGATGGATCTTTCTTTTCCTTCCTTCTTTCTTTCTTCTTTTCCTTTTTTCTTTTCGTTCCATGGTACTGGGGATTGAGTCCAGGGCCTTGCGCATACCATGCGACCTCTCTACCACTGAGCAGGCCACAATTTGAAAAATAGATTCCTGGAAGCAGATTTCGGCCACTGTCTTTAAATGTTCAGGTAGCATTATAAAGTGTGCACGTGCCTTTTTGGAAACTGTGTACAGGGTTTTTTTGTTTTTTGTTTTTTTTCTTTTTGAGACAGGGTCTCACTATGCAGTTCAGGCTGACCTTGAACTCACTTTGTAGCCCAGGCCGGTCTTGAAGTTGCATCGATCCTCCTGCCTCAGCCTCCTGAGTGCTGGGATTACAGGCATGCACCACCATACCTGGCCCATTTACAGTTTTGTCCTTTGCATGTAAGCTTATTAAAGAGCCAAGTCCTGTTTTTTTTTTTTTTTTTTTTTTATGGTACTGGGAATCAAACTCAACCTCACGCCTGCCAGACAGGCACTGTGCTGCTGAGCTACATCCCCAGTCCCAAGTCTTGTTTTAATTTGATTCTTCTTGTTGCCACTTTGAGCCAGCTCCTGGAGTTGGGTAGAGGGGGTCCTTGGCATGAATAAACCTGAAATTTGCAAATGGGCTCTGCCAGGTGAATAGCAGTCGGGAACCCCCATAGGTTGCCCAAGAAACCATTCTCTCCATCTTTTCTCCCTCCGGCATGGTCCATATGTTGGGGACCACAAATTCACAGTGACTGGTTTTACATA
Organism: Dasyprocta punctata; assembly: GCA_004363535.1. Classification (NCBI taxonomy): domain Eukaryota; kingdom Metazoa; phylum Chordata; class Mammalia; order Rodentia; family Dasyproctidae; genus Dasyprocta; species Dasyprocta punctata. The sequence goes on from RJWM01023440.1 coordinate 3,834, forward strand.
TCTCCTTATGGGATAAAAGGAAGAACTGGGATTATTGGTACCACCCATCTGAGATTTCCCATTGACTCTTCTGAGTGTAAGATCATCAACGCCTTCGTGAGTCAGGATTATACTCAAGGTCAAGAGAATTCTCCTAAATTAACATAATCTGCTGCTTGGAAAAGTCTTTGAACCACTCCCAAGATTCTGCTGAGTTTCCTGCGTTTTCCATTCTAATCCCTTCCTTGACTGAAAAAATAAATACAGGCTGCCCAGAGACATTTCTTGTCTTAGCCCATAGAGTCTCAAACTCTGCAGAAGGGTTTTGATCCTCCTGGAGTCCTAAAATCACACCACTTATGTCATTTCTTTAAGCCTTGCACTCGTTTGGGAGATTGGGGATCTAGGCCAGGTCCCTGATAATCCATCCTCTTGTCATTCTTCTTATTCCCACTTCTCAGTCCTCTGTCCTCTACTGACTTTTTTTTGTTTATTTGTTTTTGAGACAATGTCTGGCTGTGTAGCCCAGGCTGGCCTCTAACTCACGGCTCAATCCTCCTGCCTCAGCCTCCCCAGTGCTGGGTTTATAGGCATGTGCCACTGTGCCCAGCTACTGCTTAATTTTTTTCTGTTCATATGGCTTGTTTTCTCCCTCAGGGTGTCTGCTTCCCCGTAGAAGATCCTGACTGAATTCATCTCCACCATGTCTCTCTGTGTCTCTTACCTCCAGTTCCCCCTGCTAATGACCTAATTCTCTCATGTCTCAGCCAGGGCTCGAGACATGGAAGGATTCACCACCCATGATCAGGTGCTTCCCCACCATGATGCTGGCAGTTTGGTGGTGGTGGTGGTAAGTCAGGTGACTCTCCTGGCGACTGATCTTCCAGAGGTGACTGAGGGGGTGGGGGTGACAGCAACTGATGTGACAGTGGAAAGGATTTTAGCTCATCAGCTGTGTTGCCAGATCTGCAATCCGGATATAGGATATAATACTTTCATGCTCCTGCCAGGCATAACAACTCACCTGGGAGCTCTGGAGTGAATGCCAGAGCGCTACAGTTTTCAGGATACGTTCAGGGTTTGTGTTTATATCCACCTTTAACTTAACAAATGTTTACTAAGTGTCTTCCTGAAAAAATATTGAAAAAGATCTAATAAGAATTCCTGGAAAATTTGGGACAAAGCCTACCACAATTTTGTCTCCCTCTTTAGGAACTCCAACATTTATTTCATAGTCCTCATTTTTGCTTTCAATTTATAACTTTTCAAATCTACCGAAAATTAAAAAGTACAGTGCTAAATTGGCCAATTGGTAGTATTTAGCTTCAGCTTTCCCTGTTGAATCATTTGAAAGTAGCTTACATAAGTTATAGACATCTTGAAACTTTGCCCCTAGATACTTCATCATGCATATCTTAGGCATTAGGGTAACCACGCATCATTATCAGAATACTAGCAATAATCTGGTAATGCCATCTGTATATCATACCATCTGCAAACACATCGTTTAGCACATATTTACACTTCCCCAACTGTCTCAAAAATTTCTTTCAGGGTTTTTTTTTTTTTTTTTTTTGAGATAGGGTTTCTTTGTGTGGTGCACACTGGGCTCCATCACAGTGATGCTCCTGCCTGAGCCTCCCCAGTGCTGGGATTATAGGTATGTGCCACAATGCCTGGCTTCTTTCAGAGATTTTTAAAATCCAAAACCCACTCAAGAGCCATACACGGCACTTAGTTATTATGCTTCTAACTCATAATCTAGATACACCACCCCACCCACTCCTGGTCCCCCGGACCCCATTCCCCCTGGATTGAACCCAGGGCCTTCACGCTGAGCTTCATCCCCAGCATTTCTTATTTTGAGACAAGGCCTGGCTAAGTCACTAAATTGTCCAAGCTGAACTGGAACTTGTGGTCCTCCTGCCTCAGCCTCCCAGAGTGCTGGGATTACAAGTGTGTGCCACCATACCTGGCTCTTTCATTTTTTAAGACTTTGACTCTTTTGAAGAATCCAAGTCAGTTGTCACCAGCTGACTTGTAGGACATCATACTGCCTGGATCTGTTGGATCATGACTGGACTTGGGGCATGCCTTTTTGGCAAGAGGACTATTGGGATGGTCATCTGTGTTTCCAATGTACCGCACTTGGAGACTCAGAATGTCAGGTGGCTGCTCCGTGGAAGATGCTAAGCTTGGATGTTTGGTGAAGGTTGAAGTTACCCTCATGTTTTTTGCTAAGAACCAGAGGGACCAAAGTCTTTTAAATGCTGCTTGGTAGCAGGAATTGTTTGCAGCGGTCACAGACTGGGGTTTTATTCTTAATTCTCCGCTCTTCCCTTTCTCGTAAGATCCTAGTTGGGAACTGCCCCTTAAAACAAGACTGACTTAATAAGTGCCTGCCTGGCAAGAGCGAGATTGTGAGTTTGGTCCCCAGTACAAAAAAAAAAAAAAAAAAAAAGTCGACTTGTGGAACCCTCTATGTAATTAAGCACCACAGCCCTACAGTTTGATTATTTATGGGTGTCACTGTCACACTGTCACTGCACTCCTGCGTACCCTGCTTCTACAGATTCCCTTCCCAGGCCAATCCCTCAATAGTGTCTCTTATGCAGAGCACCCTGGTAGATCCCCCACTACCTCTCTTTAATTACAACCTTTTCAGCTTATCTGATTGTTTCGAGGGCAAAGTTCTCCATGCGGTGATAATATATGTGTAACACTTGCTAACAACTCCCTTAGCTCAGAGGTTCCTGTGTCCTCAGAGCTGCTCTAGTAGCAGGTGGAGGGGGTGGGGAGGAAGGGAAGCCTCCTCCTGTGTCCCCCGAAGAGGCTTCTGGTGTCCAAGCTGTCTGTCTTGGACTCCTTCCAGGACTGCAATTCTGCAGAACCTTTCTGCAGCTACAGAGTCTACAAGGGTATTTCTTAACCCAAATGGTTACTATTTTGGAGGTCTTTTATTTCTTTTCAGAGTCATTATGTATTGTGTACCTTTTCATGTACTGCCGAATTCAAGGCCCTTCTCGATATAATCAAGAATGGCACAACCAGGAAACAGAAATCACCCAGCCTGCTTGAAACAGAGGAGATTTCATGCAGGAAACTGTAGCATGTGGTAGGAGAGTCAAGAAGCCAAACAGATAATAGATGGTCAATGAGACATTAGCAACTTCCTGAGGCTGGGGGAGGATGGAAGGAATAGAGGGGAGCAGAGCACCGGGGTCACCAGGAGATGCCCCAGGCTGCTCCTGTCAATTCCAGGCACTCTGCTCCTTCGGGACTCCCATTGACCCATTGACCGAATGTGCTGGAGGCCGGCTGACCTGACTGGGAATTGGAACACTCAGAAGCCAGCTGGGCCTGGGACGCAGCAGAGCAGCATAAGCGCCTGCCTGGCAAGTGCAAGGCCCTAAGTTTGATTCCCAGTACCAAGAAAAGAAGAAGAAGAAGAAAAGAAAAACAGAAAAAGAAAAAGAAGCCAGCCCTGCCACCAGGAGAAGAACAGAGTGAGGATAAACATCCCCTGGGACTAGTCATTTTTTCCTGAATCATCAATGTGAAATTTTTAACCCAACCTTCCTGTTTACCTTTTACTTGTTTAATTAGCATCATGATATAGTCATCCTTCCAGTCAAATTATGCACTTTTTTCCCCCTGCTTTGTGTAGCTCTTATCATGGAGAAGATCATAAAAACAACAACCACTTCCCCAGCTCATTGGTGTCTGGAACTCAAAAACAATAATTATGTTATTAACTACATTTACAGTTAATGAGGCACTTTCACATATGTAACACTATGTGACTCTCATAAAGCTCTGTGAATAGTTATTACTATCCCTTATTTATAGAAGGATAGTCTGAGTCTTGGAGACGCTATATAAATTGCTCAAGTATAAACAAGAAGTAATGTAGCAAGAACTCAAACTCTGGGCTGTCAGTTTTTGAAGTCCATCATCTTCCCACCATGTTCCACTGCTTCTGGCCAGAAAGTGTTGCTCTAGGATGTGGCATGATTTTTTTTTTCCTGAGTTGGGTGGCCACATTTAGGAGAAAAGAGGGGCTATATTTTAAATCTGAAAAATTCCTGGTGATCACAGGTGAAAATTACTCCCCTCAGTGTAAGGGGGGGACACAGGGCTGTGTAGCACCCATTTGAAGTTACACTGCAGCTAAACAACCTCGCTCTTACCCACTGAGTCTTGGCCCTTCAGTCGACGGGGCTGGCTGTGCTAGAAAGATCAGTCGCAGCAGCATGTTCCAGCCCAGGCCTGACAGGAAGGGAGGAAGTCTGTCTACAGTTCCCATCTCCCTGTCGCTCCTCAGAACAACACTGGACAGTCAGTGAAATTAGAATGTCAGATAAACAATTTTTTAGCATAAGTGTGTCTCTGACATTCAAATGGTGTTTTGGCATTTGCTAAATCTGGCGACCTTGTGTTGATCAAGGTGGGTGGTGATCCCAAGGCTTCAGGATGTGTGGGAGGAATCAGAACACAGGAGCCCATTTGGCTCTGCTTTCGCCATCTGTGTCCCTGAAGGCCAGGAGACAATAAGCCCTGCACAGGTGCAGAAGTAGAAGGAGGGGCTGGGAGGGGATTCCCAGATCCGGCAAGCTGAGTTCTGAGTCACAGGTTCTCTCTGGGGTCTGGCGAAGTGAGCTGGCCTTAAGTGAAGGCTGAGGTTGACTCACCTGGTTTCACTTAGCTTTTCTGGGACTCTGTTTTCACCAGGGAGTGTTCAAACCTTACCAGGAAGTTAAAATTAGTCCTCGAGATGGGTAAACTTGAGGTGGGGGAAGGGGGGAAGAGGAAGGGGCAGAAGGCAGCCTCCATGCGTCAGCAGATGTGTGAGTGGTGTGGAGCAGATAAGGAGGTTCCCGTGAGCACCTCAGGTCCCGGGATGTTGCAGGAGGATGGAGCAGATGGAATGCAGGGCCAGGCACTTGTCCTGGAGCCGAGGGGAAGCCACGGGTCCCAACTCTCCCAACAGGAAGGCAGTCAGGGCCATGGCGCCCATAGCGGAGAAGGTTCTGGTACAGGGAGTGGGTTCTAGGGCTGCTGTCAGCCCTGCCACTCAGTTGATCTGGAACCCTAACAGGCAGTTATTACCTCTGGGCTTTTGTCTGTTCCCCTGTAAAATGTGATGGAGGGGGAGAAGGTTGCATGGTTCCTCTCAGTTCTAAAATTCTGTTGGTAAAGGTGCAACTTCCAGCCTCCTCACGATTACTGTTCTGTGTGTCCTGGCAAGGCGAGAGGGCTGAGGGCCGCCCTTCATCAGTAATCTTTGTTACATCTGAAGATCGTGTTTTCATTTTTTTCTCCTCGAGTTTTTTCCTCTATCCAAGCCAAATAATCAAAATTCTTTCGTTTTTCTTTTTTGAAACAGGGTCTTGCTATGTAGCCCAGACTGGTTTTGAACTCGCCATACCATAATGCCTGGCTAAAATTCTTCTTTCAAAGGACTGTGTTCAAATGAGTTGGCCAATGAGACCTCTGTTTTTCGTTTTTTCTCTGTGTGAACTACATCAAGTTGAACCCAGGACATACTAGGAAAGCACTCTGCCACTGAGCTACATTTGTAGCCCCCAGACCTATGCTTTATTGATTGATTGATTAAGACAGGGTCTTGCTAGGCAGTTCAGCTGTTCTTGAACTCACTGTGTAGCTCAGGCTGTCCTGGAACTCTCAATGATCCTCCTGCCTCAGTCTCCTGAGTGCTGAAATTAGAGCATACATCACCACAGCCAGTTTCTCAGCACATATTTCTTGAGCTTGTGCAGTACATCAGGCCAAGTTGAACTGGAGGGAAGAAAACTTCAGCAGAATTACAAAGCAAGCAATACTCCAGGTGTCCTAAGACCTGTTTGAGTCCTTTGTTTCTCATTTTGTGCTGGACTCTGGAGTTTCAGAGTTCAGTCATCTGTCCATCAAATGGTAGAGGCAAAATGAAAATGAGCTCTTTCAATGGGTTCATTGAAAGCATTGGTTTGTTCGGTTGGTTGGGGCTTTTTTCTTCTTGAGACAGGGATTCACTATGCAGTTCAGACTGGCCTTAAACTCCCTTTGTAGCACAGGCTGGCCTCAAACTCATGGCAATCCTCCTGCCTCAGCCTCCAGAGTGCTGGGATTACAGGTGTGCACCACCATACCAGGCTGAAAGTGTTGGTTAACATGAGTGATTTGAATAATCTGTGGGTTTCCACCTCCATTAGCTATGGGCCTCTGAGGCCAGACATAATTGGGAACTGACTCCTACCCAATGCAAAGCAGCCTTCCGGGATGTCCTTGTCTTACTTGTTTCTTCCCTGCTCTGTCCGCAGTGTTGCACTTGAGATGGAGCTGCTGCCCCTGTGGCTTTGCCTGAGTTTTCACTTCTCGACCCTGCAATGGAGGAATGGAAGTGGGACAGCCACCGCAGCTGTCCAAGGGGGCTGCAAGTTGGTGAGTCTCTCCTCAAACCCTAACTTCTGTTTTGTTCCTATCCCGACAAAGTTTGGTCTGCCCGGAAAACTGATGGATCGTTAATGAAGGAGGATGGGGTGATGGGTCTGATGCACTCTGTACCTGCCTTGCCCAGTGTTATGTGCTGCTGCTCTTTCACCAGAGGTCCTCAAGATGTTGCCTGGGAAAAAACCCAGGCAACCCCTGCCTCTCCTTTCTCATACCTGCTGAAGGCAGGAGGCCCCAGTGACAGGCCTATGTCAGCCATGTGGCACAAGAACATCTTGTTAAACCAGGCGTGGTGGCGCACGCCTTTAATCCCAGCACTCGGGAGGCTGAGGTAGGAGGAGCGTTGTGAGTTCAAGGCTGGCTTGGGCTACAATGCGAGTGCAAGGCCAGCCTGAGCTACATAGTGCGAACCTGCCTCAAAAAACCAGGGCTGGGAGTTTGACTCAGTGGCTTAAGCGCCTGCTCTGGCAGGCGCGAGGTTGTGAGTTCAATCCCCAGTACCAAAAAAAAAAAAAAAAAAAAAAAAGAACATCTTGTTAGCTGGATATGGTGATGCACACCTGTAATCCCAGTACTCAGGAGGCTGAGGCTGGAGGATCACTGCAAGTTTGAGGCCAGCCTGGGGCTACATAGTGAGTTCAAAACTAGCCTGAGCTACATAGTGAGATCCTGTCTCAAAAAAACCAAAGGTGGGGCAGGGGGAGAGAATATCTTAACAATTTGAGCTCCAAAAGACAGTACCAGAACTGTCAGAGGAGGCAAAGTAGAGCTGGGGCAGCCCTGCCTCTGCGATGGTGCACAAGCCAACAGCAAATGCTTAGACAGCCCACAGCCAGCAGCTGCCCGCACTGCACTGTGGAGTGGCCCTGTTCCTTGGCCATGCTTTGGCTAAGAAGATCCAGACAGTGGATTCCTGAGCCTTGACAGCAGCCTTCTCTGGGGCTCTCGGCTTATATATAGAAACGGGCCTGGGTCACAATTATGCACATTTCCATAAAGTCTCTCCTTGCTGACAACCCAGTGATATCAAAAGTATGCTTGAGGAATGTGCATTTAATAAACACTCCTTGATCCCTGTGATCCCCAAAGCACTGGTACACAAACTGGGTGTCAGGGCTAATACTTACAATCAGGAATTCTTTCTTTTTGTTTGTTTATTTTGGGGCTAGGGAAAGAATGTATTCTTCAAGCTGATTAATCTTTAAAAACCAACCACCATGGTTCTGAACCACTCATAGTAACCACTAACCACCATGCTGGAGAACACTGCAGTATGTAGGAGTTACAACCTGTCTGACCAGGCTTAAATACCATCCCACCACTGATTAGCTGGCCACATTGGGACCACTTTGTGTCACTGCTGCCTCATCTGTAAAATAGAAGTGATAATAATACCTATGAATAGTACCACCACACTTGAGTGTTATGGTGATTAAATTAGTTAATATATGTAAAGCACTCAGGACAGTACCTGGTCTGTGGTGAGTGCTCTGTATTTTATTATCATTAGTATTATTATTAATCACTGCTACCTTTGACCTACACCACTGCCTCACAGATGCAACAAAAGGTTGACCTCATAGTAGCAGTTCAGGGGTCATCAGCCACAGGAAGGGAAGGGAATAAACCACAGGTTCTTTGATCTTTCAGGGTTCAGGCTAGACTCTGACAGAGAGCTCAAAGAGTGGATTTCCTTCAGGTTTTGTTTTTGTTTTTGTTTTTTGAGAGAGGGTCTTGTTTTTTTGAGACAATTCAGGCTGACCTTGAACTCACTACATAGTGGAGGCTGGCCTTGAATTCACAGTGATTCTCGTGCCTCAGACTCCTGAGTGCTGAGATTACAGGCATGTGCCACCACACTCAGCTATAGATTTGGGGGGGGGGTTGTTTCTGTTTTTTGTTTTTTGTTTTTGAGACAGAGTCTTGTTATGTAGTTTGGGCTGGTGTTGAACTCACTATGTAGCCCACGTTGGTCTTGAACTCATGGCAATTCTCCTGCCTCAGCCTTCCTAGAGCTGGGATTACAGGGTACACCACCATTCCTGGCTTCTTTTGGCTCTTATGATTTCAGGACTGTATTAGTTCAGTGCATGTGCTTGAGAGTCCTCCATTGTCCCTCACCACATCGGTCATTTGATGTGAAAGTCAACATGAGAAGGTTTTCTGGGGCTCTGATGTCCTTGTGGTTCTGTACGGAACTGTAGTGTATCTACAGGGGATTACCAAGGTCTGACCCTTTGACCACGGCACTTGTACTAAAACAGGGTCTCCCAAGCTTGAGGAAAGCCCCTAACTGCAACACTTTCCAGAGAGTCCCCGTTGGAGGGGAGAGACCAAAAGTTACTCAAATAAAGAAATACAACTTTGCCTCTGGATAGGAGATTGAATTTTATAAAATGTAAATTCTCCCCCAAATTAATCCATAGTGGAAATACAACCCCAGTAAAAATTCCAAAGATATTTTTAGGGGGAGTAGAGGTATGGAAGGAATACAACAAATTAATTTTGATGTCTACCTGGAAAATGAAAACCACTCAAATGCTCAATGGACAGATTAATAAATTAGATCATGCTAACTGTAGATAACAATAGCTGGGTGTGCTGGCACACGCCTGTAATCCCAGCACTCAGGAGGCTGAGGCAGGAGGATCACTGTGAGTTTGAGACCAGCCTGGGCTACAAAGTGAGTTCAAGGCCAGCCTGAACTGCATAGTAAGACCCTGTCTCCGAAAATAGGGCCGGGGATTTAGCTCAGTGGCTTAAGCACCTGCCTGACAGGCGCGAGGTTGTGAGTTTGATTCCTGGTACAAAAAACCAAAACAAAACAAAAACTATAGCTAACATTTATTAAACATATCATGCTAATAATAATAGCTAACACTTATTAGGCATAATAAGTGTTTTGCATAAGCAATCATACTCAATATTTAAAAAAAGAAAATTACAAGCATAATTTCCATTTTGCAGGACAGGAGTGGAAATCCTTGTGACTAGGTAACCATCTCAAGGTCACTCACTTGATAAAAGCAGAGCCAAGGGGCTGCAGTATAGCTTAATGGTACAGCACATGCTTAGCATGTGTGAGGCCCTGAATTCAATCCCTAGCTTCAAAATGAACAAACAAAACAGAGCCACTGGACATGGTGGCATACGCATGTAATCCCAGCACTTGTGAGGCTAAGGCAAGAGAATCACCAAGAGTTCGAGGCCAGCCTGGGCTACATAGTGAGTTCAAGGTTGGCCTGAACTATATAGAGACCCTGTCTCAAAAAACCCAAAACAACAAAAACAACAAAATCAGAGACAAAATGAAGTGACCTGGAACACTTGCTACTCATGCACTGAACTAATACAGTTCCTGAAAAGAACATGCTGAAATTTATTCTTACTGCCAAGGCAATATATCACATATTATCGAAAGGAGAGGAAAGTTGGTTACTAAACAGCTTGTAGAGTATGCTTTCATTTTTCTTAAAAACAAAACAAAACAATAGGTAATATCTTTAAAGAACCAGAAGGTGGTGCACACCGATAATCCCAGCACTCTGAAGGCTGGGGCAGGAGGATCACTGTGAGTTTTAGGCCAGCCTAGGTGACATAAGCAAGTTTAAGGTTAGTCTGCACTGCATAGTGAGACCCTGTCTCAGAAAAGAGAGGAGAAGAGAAGAGAAGAGAAGAGAAGAGAAGAGAAGAGAAGAGAAGAGAGGAGAGGAGAGGAGAGGAGAGGAGAGGAGAGGAGAGGAGAGGAGATTAGAAGAAGCAAAAGATGTAACAGAGGGTTGATGGCATTTCTCTGAGAGGTTGAGGTTACTGAAGAGTTTAGTTTTCTATATTTCAGTGCAGTATCAATTTTTAATTATTAGGTCTTGTTTTAAAAAATCAGCTAAGAAACTTGAGGCTTCAAAGGTGAGTTCTTGCCGGGCGTGGTGGCGCACGCCTTTAATCCCAGCACTCGGGAGGCTGAGGTAGGCGGAGCGTTGTGAGTTCAAGGCCGGCTTGGGCTACAATGAGAGCGCAAGGCTGGCCTGAGCTACATAGTGCGACCCTGCCTCAAAAAAAACCAGGGCTGGGAGTTTGGCTCAGTGCCTTAAGCGCCTGCCCTGGCAGGCGTGAGGTTGTGAGTTCAATCCCCGGTGCCGCAAAAAAAAAAACAAAACAAAAAAAAAAAAAAAACAAAGGTGAGTTCTTGCCCAAGGTTCAAAGCTAGTATGTGGCAGAGCTGAGCAGTGCTCACTTGGGCTGCTTCCTCTCCCTCAGGACTTTTCTCCCTGTTCTACCTGCCCCCAGGGACTGGACCCACAACTGCAGGCCATTGCTGGGCCTGTCTTACTGATCAGCCTATAGAAATGAATGACACTGCTCTTCTTTTTATTTTAATTAGATTTTATTGGTACTTTTTTTCTTTTTTCTTTTTTTGGTCTTTTTGAGACAGGGTCTCACCATGTAGTTCAGGCTGGCCTTCAACTCACTTTTTAGTTCAGGCTGGCCTCGAACTCATAGTGATCCTCCTACCTCAGCCTCCCAAGTGCTGGGATTACAGGCGTGTGCCACCACGTCTGGCTTGGTACATTTTAGATATACATAATGATCACATTCATCATAGAGAATTTGTACCTATACATGACATAACTTGTTTTTTTCCCTATTTCCCTACACTCAACTCCTCCTCTCCCGATTTGTTTTTGCTTTTTTTTCACTTTTCCCCTTTCCTCTCCCCCTCCCCGTTTGAACATTTTCCTTCTATTTCACAATACTGATTATACATTTTGGTTCTTATTTACACTTTCAGTTTCTCACACCAGAGGAACAATGTGGTACTTACACATGTGTCCAATTTATTTCACTTGAGTATAGACTCAAGGCACATCCATTTTTCTAGAAATTACATTGCTCTTCTAATTTACCATTTAAATCTTTTTTCCTGCTGGGTGTAATGGTGCATGCCTGTAATCCCAGCACTTGGGAGGCTAAGCCTGGGCTACAAAGTGAGGTTCAAGCCGGGATATAGCTCAGTGGCACAAGTGCCTGCCTGGCAAGCACAAGGTCCTGCACTCAATTCCTAGTACCAATAGATAAATAAATAAATTAATGAATTTAAAAAATTTTTTTAAAAAGTGAGGTTCAAGGCCAACCCGGGCTGCATAGGGAAACTCTATCTCAAAAAAAACTAAAAAGAAAAGAAAAGAAAAAAAAAAGAAAATAAACTTCTTAGGCAAAATTACTTTGAGTGAAATGAAGCAGTCACAGTGTTGCTGGTTATTTGGCAGTGGCTGTTAGCTAAACATATGTTATGTCACATTGACAATGCACATGTACCAAGTGCCAACTGTGTGTGGGGCACTGTGCTAAGCTCTTCATGAGCAACCACTTCCATCCTACAACAATCCTCAAAGTTAGTAATGTTTTTATCCCCATTATTTTCTAAGGGAATAACAAGGCTAGGCAAAATTGTTTTCCTAAGGTAACACAGCAAATAAATGGCAGAGATAGAGTCCAAATCCCAGTAGAGAACTGGTCTACAATCCTTAGTTACGACCAAACTGCAGGTTATAACTGTCGCCTTTCTGTACCTGATGAACAGGGGCTCAGGTCTTTTCTAACACACTGTTTTAGATAAAGCCTGGAACTCTGTTTTGAGCTATTTTTCAAAGTGTGAAGGTAAAGAACATTTTCCTTCCCTGTTTTACTATTATTATTATTATTATTATTATTAGGGGGGATTTTGAGACAGGATCTCACTAGGTATCCCAGACTGACCTTGAACTCATGATCCTCCTACCTCAGCCTTCCTAGTGCTGGGACTACAGGTGTGCACAATCATGCCTGACTTTATATTTTAAAGAATTTTGATCTTTAGAGCCAGTCCCAGCGGCCATAGGGACAATCCAATATGTGAACAAAGTTTCCATGCATGAACTTCTGCCTTCGAGACACATTTCCTGCTGACCCATGTGTTTCTGAACCTAGGTGGGTGTCACTGCTGACTGTCAAGGGCAGAACCTAGCTTCAGTGCCCAGCAGCCTCCTGCCTCACACCCGGGTGCTCATTTTGGATGCCAACCCACTCAGGACCCTGTGGAATCACTCCCTGCAGCCATATCCTCTCTTGGAGAGCCTCAGCCTGCGCAGCTGCCAGCTGGTGTGTATCGGCTACCGTGCCTTCCAGGAGCAAAGCCACCTGCGCAGCTTGGACCTGGCTGACAACAGCCTCTCGGAGAACTACAAGGAGACAGCAGCTGGTCTGCACGCTCTGCAGGGGCTGCAAAAGCTGGACCTGTCTGGGAACTTCCTGACAGAAGACATGGCAGCCCTCATGCTCCAGAACCTCTCCTCCCTGGAGTCTGTGTCCCTGGCCAGGAACACCCTCATGAGGCTTGATGAGTCTGTCTTTGAGGGCCTGGAGAACCTCAGGGAGCTGGATTTACAGAGGAACTACATCTTTGAGATCGAAGGGGGTGCTTTTGATGACTTGACAGAGCTGAGACGCCTCAACCTGGCCTACAATAACCTCCCCTGCATCGTGGACTTTGGCCTCTCCCAGTTGCACGTCCTTAATGTCAGCTACAACAATCTCGAGTGGTTCCTGGCATCCAGGCAAGAGACCGCCTTTGAGCTGGAGACGCTGGACCTGTCTCACAACCAGCTGTTGTTTTTCCCTCTCCTACCCCAGTGCAGCAAATTACACAGCCTCCTGCTGCAGGACAATAACATGGGCTTCTACAAGGACCTGTACAACACCTCCTCCCCACAGGAGATGGTGGCCCAGTTCCTCCTGGTGGATGGCAACGTGACCAATGTTACTACCGTCAACCTCTGGGAGGAGTTTGCCTCCAGTGACCTAGCGGCTCTTCGCTTCCTGGACATGAGCCAGAACCAGTTCCAGTACCTGCCCGAAGGCTTCCTGAAGAAAATGCCCTCCCTGGCCCACCTGAACCTCAACCGGAACTGCCTAGCAACGGTGCACTTCAGAGAGCGCGAGCCCGTGGGCGCACTGGCAGAGCTGGACCTGAGCCACAACATGCTGTCTGAACTGCGCCTGGCCCCGGGCCTCGCCGGCTGCCTCAGGAGCCTCCGCCTGCTCAACCTGAGCGACAACCAGCTCCTGGGTGTCCCCGCGGGCCTCTTTGCAGACGCCAACAACCTCACTACCATTGACCTGAGCCACAATCAAATCTCTCTTTGTCCCTGGCCCCTTCCGGTTCCGGTACCACTTCCACTTCCGGTTCCTTCCACACCACCGAGCGACCCTAGTTGCGTGGACTTCCGGAACATGGTGTCCTTGAGGAGGCTATCTCTGGAAGGCTGTGGGCTAAGGGTGTTCCAGGACTGCGCATTTCAGGGGACACCCCTCACTCACTTAGACCTGTCCGGCAATTGGGGAGTCCTGAACGGAAGTGTGGCCCCTCTCAGGGCTGTGGCCCCCACATTGCAGGCCCTGTCTCTGAGGAACGTGGGCCTCAGCCCTGCCTCCGCCAAGTTGGATTTCTCGGGCTTCGAGCATCTGAGGGAACTGGATCTGTCAGGAAACTGCTTAACCAGCTTCCCAAGGCTCCAGGGGAACCCAGCCCTGCGGACCCTGGATCTCCGGCGGAACCGGCTTAGCACGCTGCCCGCCAGGGCCGAGTGGGAGCAGCTCACGCGGAGCCTGCGCGCCGTCTACCTCAGCCAGAACCCCTACGACTGCTGCGGACTGGACGGCCGGGTGGCCCTGCAGCGCATGGACACCGTGGCTGACTGGGCCCTGGTCACCTGCAACCTCTCCTCCAAGGTCATCCGCGTGGCGGAGCTGCCTGCCGGTGCGCCGCAGGGCTGCAAGTGGGAGCGGGTGGACATGGGCCTGCTCTACCTCGTGCTCATCCTCCCCAGTTGCCTCACCCTGCTGGTGGCCTGCACCGTCGTCGTCCTCACCTTCAAGAAGCCTCTGCTGCAAGTAATTAAGAGCCGCTGCCACTGGTCCACCATATACTGACTGTGGCCACATGCCATGAGTAGTTAGAAATTTGCCTCCTGAGGTGGGTGTGGGGGCGCACGCCTGTAATCTCATTACTCAGGAGCCTGAAGCAGGGGGTTGCAGGGAGTTCGAGGTCAGCTTGGCTACATACAGAGTTTAAGGCCAGCCTGAACTGCATGGCAAGTCCCTGTCACAAGCAAGCAAATACTTGCTGTTTGCATAGGAGACTTTCTTTACTAGATTTTAAGATCCTCTGCAGAAGGTGAGTCTTGAGTTGAAGGTTAAATTAAAATATTAAAATGTTTCCATCCCTTTGTCCCTTCAAGTCCTTTGTGTATCTTTGTGATTCATCTTCATCATTCTGGTAAAATATTTATTAAGAGACATTCTACAAAAATAAAAGACAACCTGTCCCAAATGTATTTTAAATCAAATGTAACTAGTTGTTTTGTTTTGTTCTGTAATGTCCTTTGGTAGTTTCCTTTGGATTATTTTTCAGTGCTCTTCCCTTGGTGACATCTTTGTAAGTAAAAAAAAAAAAAAAAAAAAAAAGGCAATCCCCTGCTACCCTGCAGCAACGACAACTATAAGAACACAGCCCAGGAAGGGCGATAGTGCCCTGGAGACTCTCCAAGGACAAGAATTTGAAGGCAGAGCTGGAAGATCTGCCATGATATGAGACCTCTCACCTTCAGTGTTGGCTGTATTGTCGCTGCAGTGAGAAAAGGCCTGTGGCATGTCTCTGGTGGATAGATATGGTGCTTCCATGGAACAACTAAGAATAATTGGGCCCAGGGTTTATCCATTCAATAATCTGAACATCAGGAACTGTGCTTGTTCTGAGGAAAAGTAGAGAAGAAAGCAGAAAGGAGTGAAGTTTGCTAATTCTATGCTTACTCTTCACAAAAAACACAACTTCCTAGCCAGTGTTAAGCATCTCAGTGCTCACTAGCTTCCTCACCCTTTCTCTCCCTGTTCCTTCAATGAATAGTGGAAATTTCCTGTGCTCCTCTTTAGGGAAAAAAATAATAAAGACACAGCCCCTACACATTGCATAGCATCAGTGGCAGCCCTTAGCATTAGATTTTACCCTAGCATTACCCCACCTTTCCTATCAATGACTCTCTCCACCCTTATTTCTTGGATGTCCCTCAGGTCACCCTGAAGCCTCTGTCTAGTCCTCTGGGCAAACTCTATCAGTCAGTGCTCATAAGACCAAATTCTCCTGATTTTTTCCCCCATCAACAAAAGCCCTTTGCCTGAGGTCCTGCTGTTTCTTATGCCATCAATCATCTACTTAGACAAATGACTATCTGTGACTAGTCTTGAGTTGAGATGTCTGATGCCTGTGTGTCCCTTGTTGTTCCTACTTGCTTGCAAGGAAACTATTCTGGTTTAAACAGCATGGGAGTTTACTAAAAGGATTCTGGGAAACTCCAGACTCTCTCTGCAAAGGCTTGGAAAATGAACTAGAACAAGGGATGCTATGCTGAAATTGGGACCACAGCTCTAACCATGCCAGAAATAATACCTGAAAACACAGCTGCAGCCACCCCTTAATACTGAATACCACCCTCTGCACTACTGCCTCTGCCATAGGATCACTACCCCTACTGCCACCTACCACCAAAATAAACATTCCCCAAGTTCTACTGTGTCATCAACCAACACACAATCTGGAGAAAGTTCATGGTTGGTTGACCTTAGGTGCTGTGCCCCTGCCTAGCTCACTGAAGGGCTGGGATAGCACATTCTGTATCTCTGGGTAAGGGGTCTAGATGGGCTCTGCTTCCTGCAGACAGCAGAGTTCTCAAAACATAGGAAAGGTAATGAGATGCCAAACAAAGAATAACAACTAAGCACCACATCCTTTTACACAGTGAGAGCATTTGAACAGAGGACTTCTGGCAGCAAATTTTTAACATAAAGGAATAACTTGAATGATGGATGCTTCAGACAGAACCCAGGCTAGCAGGGAAGACAGTTTGGGATCCAGCACACTCTTAAAGCCTCTTGAGTTATACCAGGTGGCTGACCACCCATGCTTCCTGTTCTTAGGAACCAGCCTGGCAGGGTTGCAGATTGAAAAATTGGGGCACAGCCCTATCCTGCTGGTGCCAGTGTCTTCAGAAGGCTGTGGGCTTTTCGTACTAATTTATTCCATTAGTGAAATCAAACGTTATTTTCTAGATTTTAGTGTGATGAGTTTAGATAGGGCAGGTGGAATTTTGCCTCTAGTTCTGAACTGTGATTTAGCCACAAAATTCTGTATCTTTGTCCACTCTACCTCCACCTGGAGGAGACTGCATACTCTAATCCCTCTCAAGGACTTCTAGTGAGGAAAGAATGTGGACAGCCTGCTAGTTGAGCTCCCTGGTGAGACCCAAATGGTTGTCTTCCTACCTCCCATACAACCAGACTGGTCACCAAGTTATTCTTCCCCAGTGGACAGAGATGGAGGGGGCAGTTGACCCCATGCCAGCATATTCAGAAGAATGTTCATAATCAAAGACAAACTATGTCAGAGACTAGTCTATTAACATGAGTAGTGACAATTCAGATTTTGAAAATCTGGTCATAGAACAAAAGCTTAAGGTTTCTCCTAGAGGCACAATATAAATTGTTGGTGGTCAATTGTTTGGGGGAGGCAGGTTGAGACAGGGTTGCAATGTAGTGTAGGCTGACCTGGAGGACCTCAATGAACACCCTTGCCCTCTGGCTTCCTATTCTATTTGGCAAATTAGAGAAAAGGAGAAAAGTGAGGTTAAGGAATTTATCCCTCTGATTTCTCTCTGCAGAGTTTTCTGAAACTAGCTTCACCTGTCTAAGTTCACACCCATCTCAAAGTGACCCCTGTACACAAATCTCCAATTTAGGATTCTAGGACTACTTATTATCCATTGGGTTCTTCCTTGTGGCCTTGGGTTGGGTAACACTGTTTCACCATACTTGTGTATTTGCACTGTCCCATCCCTAACTTCTCTTTTGTAAATAACCCCTTTACTCCTCCTCCAGTTATCTTTCTTTGCATGTACTCACTGGTTCCTGCTCGAATCATGAATGGTACAGTTAGTTATTTAGTAATACTGAGCCCAGCACTTGTACAAGGGAGTCAAAGAATACAAAAACGCAGCCAGAGTTAGAAAGGTCAGTCCCCGAAGATGGTGTCCCTCTGATTCATTTCGGGCAGACATAAGGAAGGAACTGGTCATGAGCAGAACAGCATGTCATCGTATTACAAATGTATTAAGATTTTAAGCCAGATGCGGTGATACATGCCTATAATTCCAGCACTCTGGAGGCTGAGGCAGGATGATTGCCATAAATTTGAGGCCAGCCTGAGCTACACAGTGAGTTCAAGCCCGCCCTGAATTACACAGTGAAGCTCAGTCTCAAAAAAAAAAAAAGGCAAGATTTTTACCCATATTAGAATGGGAGAAGTTTTCAGCCCTGAATATCTCTAAAAAGAGTGTGAGTGTTGTGATGACCAAAGGAAATGGATGATGGGGTTGGAAAAAAAACACTTCCCATTAACTAGTCTTCTTCTCTCCTTCAGCCTCATCAACAAGTACCAAGCACTCTTTTGTGATACGTGCTGTATGCTGTACGTGGGTAATTTTACTTAGTCCCAGAGAAAGCCTAACTGGAGAGCAGTTAAGATTTGCCCAAGGTCATGCAGAACTGTGGTCAAGATGTTATCATTATGCTCAAGAAGAGACAGCAACTTAAGCAATTGGACCATCTTTACAAGCCTATTGAACTGCCACCATGTAGGCGATAAGTAACTGCTGAACAGCACATGTTTGCTAATTAAATGGCAAATGTGGGGAAGGTTTATGGTGTTATAGGCAGCTGAGTTAGATAGGAATATTATAGGCAGTCAGACAGGGTTAGGCCCTCGAGTGAGCCGGCACAGAGAACCAGATGTCTTGTGACCTTGGAGGAGACAGACACCTCCTGCTGTGGGCCAGATCTCAAGACAAAAGACAAAATGAACCCAACCACAAGTAGTGATATTCCAAATGTATGTGGATCACCTTGAGGAAGCCAGGATTCACCATCCTAACCCCCTACAGAAAGAGTCACTGCTTTTTAAGTATGCCCGCTTGCTACATGACTCGCTTTTCCATTTGTCCCTGATTTAATCAATTTTACCTGAGTAATTAATCTTACTGGTTGACTATAGTTCTGTCCTACCTCATGGGAATTCTCCCTTGAGAATTTCCATGTTTTCCCCATCTTGGACCCATCTCACCTCGTGGTTTTACTCTTTCAAAGTCCCTAGAAAAGACAGAGTCTTTGGCAACCCACTTGGGACCCCTTCTGTCTCTGCCTAGACAGAAACTTACTTTCTCTCAATAAATATATTCTGAGCACTTGGGAGCCTGAGGTAGGAGGAGTGTTGTGGGTTCGAGGCCAGCTTGGGCTACAACACAAGTGCAAGGCTGGCCTGAGCTACACAGTGTGACCCTGCCTCAAAAAACCAGGGCTGGGAGTTTGGCTCAGGGTCTTATGCGCCTGTCAGGCAGGCACAAGGTTGTGAGTTCAATCCCCAGGGCCGCAAAATTAATTAATTAATTAATTCTGCTCTTAACTTCCGTTAGTCCTAATATTCGTTCTTTGATTTTAGAGAACACGAACCTGTACTAGACATCTAGGAGGTTGGGAGTTTCCTTCCCCTGTATCAGTGGTGGTAAGATGAGGAATACCACAAAAATTGAAGATCATCTGTTGCAGCTGAGACTATTAGGAAGGCAGCAGCAGGGCTTAGTAACAGTTTGAAAGTAATTGACAACCCAGGTGGGGTGGCACATGCCTATAATCCCAGCACTTGAGGTTTAGGCAGGAGGATTGCCGGAAGTTTGAGGTCAGGCAGGGTCCATAGTGAGTTCAAGGACAGTTCGAACTATGCAGTGAGACCCTGCCTCAAAAAGACAAAAAGAAGAAAACAAAAAGAAAATATAAAAAGAAAAAAAAAGAGAGAGGGGAAGGAAAGAAAGTAACTGAAGAGGAAGCAGAATGAAAGGCTGATGTGAGAGGACGCTGGTTTTCATTATGGACGTGGGAACTGACTAGGGAAGGCAACCTGCGGGGAGACTTTCTGGGATTATCACTTGAGCTAAGTCTTTCAGATGCAGAATCCAACTCTCTCCACCCTCAGGACTGGGGCCCAAACCCAGAAGTGCTCTACCTCTGAATTACACTCTTACTCCTTTTTATTTTTGAAAGAGTTTTGCCCTAGTATAAATTATTGTACGATTATGGCGATGGTCTAACATGGCAGAAGGCCAAAGTGAGAATGCTTACCCTGATGGCTACTTTCTCCTTCTTCCCCTTTAGCCTAAATTGCAACTACCAATCAGTTCCTCACACATCATCAATGCCTGCCCCATGTGCCACTTCCGGTCAAAGGTCACATATCCCCGCCCTCGACTCCCCCCCCATCTGGTGAAGGACATAGCCCAACCACCACGGGTTGTGTGCTCCTTCCCACGTCCTCTAAATAAATGCGTTCTTTTTTATTTTTTGCTTCTCAATTTTGCCAAAAAACCCGAACAATTTTAAGACAGGCCAAGTTCAAATTTGTCATCCTCCTGCCTCAGCCTCCTGAGTAGCGGAGATCACAGGTGTGTACTGTCATGCTAAGCTAGAACCCAATTTTTATGGATGCAGTTCCTCAGGGACAAAAGTCTCAGTTGAAGAACCAGGTGTGGTGGTGCATACCTGTAATTCCAGCAGTTGGGAGGCTGAAGTAGGAGGATAGTTGGGAGTTTGAGGCCAACCTGAGCTACAAAGTGAGCTCAAGTCCAGCCTGAATTGCATAGTGGGACCCTGTCTCAAAAAGTCCAAAAAAACCCCCCAAAAACAAACAAACAAAAAACAATTCAGTTGAATATCAATAGGCATAACTCACTCAGAGACATTTGAATTAAGACACTGACCCTTGCACTCCAGGTCCTCTGGAGCTTGACAGTTCTTAGTCTTGGTGCTACCATGGATGGAGAGGAACTGGCTACATCCCAGGAAAGACTAGAGGAGAACAGGCAGTATGCAGGCCTTGCCACCCCAGATAGAGCCTCTCAAATGAAAATCTCAGGAATCTTTACAAACTGGCTCCTTTCAACTGCCCCCAAGAGCTGCTATGTCTTTCTCTCATTCTAGACCAGCTGCTGTTTCAATTGTCCTGATCAATGCTAGTCCCGTGATGGTCCTTGATGGCTGTCTGGCTGTTCTTGGTCCTTTGATCTTTCTTCAGGCACTCAGTCCTACACTCTCATAACCTTCAGATCCTTTATAATGTGAAACATAGTCGGGTGTGGTGATGCATGCCTGTAATCTCAGGACTCAGAAGGCTGAGGCAGGAGGATCGTTGTGAGTTTGATACTAGCCTGTGTTACAAAGTGAGCAGCAGAACAAGACCTTATCTCAAAAAAAAAAAAATAGATTTAAAACATAAAAAGAAGACCCCAAGCTTCTGTCATATTTAAAACTCTGATCCCTGCACACATCGTATTTGCAAACAATAATCCTTCTCTTTGTTTCTTCAAGGGTGTTTACCTTAAATTATGGATACAGCCTGGATGACCATCAACAAATGAATGGTTAAAGAAAATGAGATATTTTTATACAACAAAGTATTACTCAGCCATAAAGTAGGATAAATTTGAGTCATTTATATGAAAGTGGATGGATTTTGAGATTACGATATTAAATGAATAAATCAAAGAAGGTTAAATATCATATGGTTTCTCATATGTGAGAGAGCTGTGGATATAGCTCAGTGGCACAAGTGCCTCCCTGGCAAGCATAAGGTCCTGAGTTTGATTCCTGGTACAAAACAGAAAAAAACAAAACAAACAAACAAACAAAAAAAAACAAAAAAAAAAAACCTCACGTGTAAATAATTTAAAGAGAAGGGCCAGAGATTTAGCTCAGTGGCACAAGCACCTGCCTGGCAAGTGCAGAGTTGTGAGTTTGATCCCCAATACCAAAAAAAAAAAAAAAAAAAAAAAAACTTAATGAGCAAAATAAAGAAGAGATGGTAATCATATCCTATATCATTTGGAGGTTCCACCGAGATCATTGGGATGGAGGTAACAGTTTGCTTTTGTTTCATAGACTGGACTGGGACTTGTTTAGGTAACAAATTTTTATGCTTCAAATTTTGCATTGTCTTTGTCAGTTGGTTATAATTACTTATAATAGTTGCTTGTGATTTGTTTTTGCCCATTGTTTTTAATTGCTTTGTCTCTTAAAATAATGGTAAACTAAATAAATATTATTAAAAAAAAGAAGAGGAGCCGGGCGTGGTGGTGCACGCCTTTAATCCCAGCACTTGGGAGGCTGAGGTAGGCGGAGTGTTGTGAGTTCGAGGCCGGCTTGGGCTACAATGCGGCGCAAGGCTGACCTGAGCTACATAGTGCGACCCTGCCTCAAAAAACCAGGGCTGGGAGTTTGGCTCAGTGGCTTAAGCGCCTGCCCTAGCAGGCGCAAGGCTGTGAGTTCAATCCCCGGTGCCGCAAAAAAAAAAAAAAAAAAGAGATGGTAATAAACATATTGGACTTTTTGAAGATGGGAAAGGAATTTGGAGAAGCATAGAGAAGAGGATAAAAATAATCAAGATGCTGGGTGTGCTGGTACATGCTTGTAATCCCAGCACTGGGGAGGCTGAGGCAGGAGGATTGGTGTGAGTTAGAGGCCTGTCAGGGATACATAGCAAGATCCTGTCTCAAAAAACCAAACCAAACCAAACCAAAAAGAAAAAAAAAGAAAAGAAAAAAGAAAGAAAGAAAAGAAAAAGATAAAGATATTGGGGCCAGGTATTTAGCTCAGTGATGCAGTGCCTACCTGGCAAGTGTGAGGTCCTGAGTTCAATTCCCAGTACACCCCTTGAAAAAGGCAAAAAAAAAAAAAAAAAAAAAAAAAAAAAAAAAAAAAAAAAAAAAAAAAAAAAAAAAAAAAAAAAAAAAAAAAAAAAAAAAAAAAAAAAAAAAAAAAAAAAAAAAAAAAAAAAAAGAAAAGAAAAAGAAAAAATGTTCAAGAATATGTATGGTGCAGCCAGAGCAAGGAAAGTTAAGACTGGGATATATATTCTCCAAAATAAATGTAGTTATTATGTGTCACAAACATACAAAAAAAAGGAGTGCTTAGCTTATAAAAAGCAACACAGCAAACCATTTTACATAGAAGAGCATGTAGAGAAATTTTGACTCCCAAAGAATTCTTAGGTACTTGATCCAATAATTTCTTTCTTTCTTTCTTTCTTTCTTTCTTTCTTTCTTTCTTTCAGTACCTGGGATCAAACTCACAACCAGGCAAGAGCTTGAACCGCTGAGCTAAATCCCCAGTCCATTCCAGTAATATTTTACACATTGCTGGGACTGAGAAAACTTTCTTATATCATTTTAAAATCTTTTTTTGTTTTTTTTGTACCGGGGATCAAACTCATGACTTCGCACTTGCCAGGCAGATACTTATGCTGCTGAGTTAAACCCTGAACCACTTTAAAACCTTAAGAGAAATGATATTAGATGATCACATTTTAAAAGCACAGATCTTCCAAAAAAAATTGCATAAGTGGAGAATCGGAGAAGAGACATGGTCAAGACAACTGTCAGTGGGTGTTAGGAGCTGATCAGGCTCCAGATCTTAAAGATGAGTTTACTGAAAATGATTAAATAAAGACAAAATGCAAATATGGTTTGTTGGGGAACCAGAAAGGTCAGAATGCTCTGGAGATAAGACAAAGACTTCTCTGGATTGCCTGTATTTAATGGATTTCTTTTTCTTTTCTTTTTTCTTTTCTTTTCTTTTCTCTTCTTTTCTGTCTTTTTTTTTTTTTTTTTTTTTTTTTTTTTTTTTTTTTTTTTTTTTTTTTTTTTTTTTTTTTTTTTTTTTTTTTTTTTTTTTTTTTTTTTTTTTTTTTTTTTTTTTTTTTTTTTTTTTTTTTTGTATTTTTGAGACAGGGTCTCACTATGCAGTTCAGGCTGGCCTAGAGCTCACTTTGTAGCCCAGGCTGGTCTTGAACTCACAGCAATCCACCTGCCTCAGCCTCCCAAGTGCTGGGATTACAGGTATGCACCACCACGCCTGCTATTTAATGGATTTCAAACAAGGGGGTGGGGGATGAGGAAAAGTGAAAGGAAAAATTGAGGTAAAGGTGGGAAACTGAGCAAGGTCTTGTGAAACAAAGGATCAAAGACATTCTGAGCAGTAACTCTTGCTATTTGAGAGAACTGTCTTATCCCTTAGGTTGGCAGTTATTGCTCTGGAATTGGGAGGGCCAGTGTCCTGGGTCCTCAGCTGCCTCAGCTGTGGTGTTATCTTGTCTTCAGAGCACTGTGGTCAGCACCTGAACCCTTGCACAGCCCAGTCCCCAGCAAACGGGAGTGCCAGTCTGCACCCCACAGGGAGGGGACCCGCGTGGGGAGGGGAGGAGAGAGGCCATGCTTTCTGGGACGTGGGTGTGTCACTCTCTTTCCGGCTTCTGTTTTGATGTGGTGAGCTCATCGCTCCATCTGAGTGCCCTGGAGAGGAAGCCCCCCACTTCCTGTTGTCTTGCCAACTCTGCCAAATACAAGTTAGAAATAAAGACGAAAGGGGAAAAGAAAAAAAGTGGGAGGTTCCTCTGGCTAAGTCATGGGTGCCTGCTTCCAGGAGGGAACTCTGTCCCCCTTTTCCTGTAGATGTAGAGTAAGAGGTACATCCAGATGTCAGATCCCGGAAACAACCGCTGGCATCCAAGGATACTTTGAAAAACAATAGGATGGACTACAAATTTGAGGTTCAAGTAAGAGATCTGTATAGAGTGATACTGCCAAGGAAATGTACCTATCACCTTATTCATGTCTTTAAAAATCTTTCCAGCCAGGGTGCCTATAATTCCAGCGCTAGAGAGACAGGGGTTGGGGGGTGGAGGGTGGCTGAGGCAGGAGGATCCCTGCAAATTTGAGGCCAGCCAGGGCTACATAATGAGTTCAAGGCTGGTTTGACTTGCAAAGCAAGACCCTGTCTCAAAAAACAAAAAAAAGGGCACCAGGCATGGTGGTGCATGCCTTTAATCCCAGTGCTCGGGAAGCTGAGGTAAGAGGAGCATTGTGAGTTCCAGGCTGGCTTGGGTTACAATGCGAGCACAAGGCTGGCCTAAGCTACATAGTGTGACCTTGCCTCAAAAAAGCTAGGGCTAGGAGTTTGGGTCAGTGGCTTAAGTGCCTGTCTGGCAGGTGTGAGGTTGTGAGTTTGATCCCTGGTGCCACAAAAAATAAATAAAATTTAAAAAAAATTTTTTAAATCTTTCCCTTCTGCCCTTATGTTTTCCAGTGTTGGAAAGAATTATATGGGTAACAAAATCTATTTTATTATTTTGCTATTTTGCTGGTGGGAGCATTTTTGCTATCTATGAGATACTTCTTAAGATTTAGCAGAAATAACATCCTGGCCCTGATAGCAGAGTGCATAGGTCCTGCAACAGGTCATCCTCTGCTTAAATATTTAGTTATTTACATTACTATAATCAACATAAACTAATTTCTCTATTACCATGTAGCTTACTATGTACCAAAATAGCCCGTCCTTGACTGGCTTTTCTCTGACAATTTTTTTCTTCCATTCTTCAAAAGATCAGTTTTTATCCTGATTAAAATGTTGTTTGGCCAGGTGTCTTTTTCTTGCCCTCCTCTTAGATAATGTTTTTGGGAGATTTGTGGGAAAGACTGTCTTCAAACTGGGTTCTGGGGCCAGGAATATAGCTCAGTGGCACCACACCTGTCTGGCAAGCACAGGTCGTGAGTTCAATGCCTGGCACCAAAAAAAAAAAAAAAAAGAAAAAAAGTATTTCTCTCCTAAGTTTTTGAAAGCATGTACTTTTTTGAACTAGAGTTAACATCATCTTCCTCTGTTGCCTCTGTTTCATTTTGTACAACATCCTTCCTCTGAAAGAGATAACGATGAAAATCTTACTTAGATCATAATGGCAAATTAGAAAAGGAAACTCCCTCCAACTTTCAAACTTTTGAAAAATGATTTCTCTCTCCCTCTCTCCCTCTCTCCCTCTCTTTTTGGAACTGGGAATCGAGTTCAGGACCTTGCTCTTGCCAGGCAGGTGCCATGCCACTGAACTGTATCCCTGGCCCATGATTTTCTTTAAAAACACAAGTAAGTTTTGCATCCCCAAGTCTATTTCCTAAAATTGGTAATTTATGTAGTCAATGGCTGAAATATAATCCTGTGTATGCAAAAAAAAAATTTTTTTTTTTTGCGACATCAGGAATTAAACTCACAACCTCACACCTGCCAGACAGGCACTTAAGTCACTGAGCCAAACTCCTGGCCCTGGTTTTTTGAGGCAGGGTCGCACTGTGTAGCTCAGGCCAGCCTTGCACTCTAGTTGTAGCCCAAGCGTGCCTCGAACTCACAAGGCTCCTCCTACCTCAGCCTCCCAAGTGCTGGGATTAAAGGCATGCGCCACCACGCCCGGCTTGCAAAATATTTTTAAAATAGGCCCATTTACTACTGACTGCTGGCCCTGTTACTAAGGATCCTGTACTGCTGATGGTTCTACAATCATTCAATCTACTCTGAGTTTTAGGGTCTCCCAACACCTCTCCCCGAACCCTTCTCAGCACCCAAAGGTAAAACATCATTTTTCATACTTTTAAATATTCAGACTTATGGTGAAATCGTTTAACAACTTGATTTATTTTTCTTCTGGTGGTCATTAACTTGAGTACTCTGTCTCTCTGTCTCTCTGTCTCTGTCTCTCTCACTCTCTCTTTCTTTGGGAGTTTAACATCTTGTAAATAGGTAGCACATGTTGCATTTCTCAGGTTTCAAAGGAAGAATAGAACTGATTCTTCATTTGAGAAGCTCAGCTCAGTACCTGGCATTGAATTCCACTGGCTCATCACTGAATTTGTCATCTTTTTTTTTTTTTGGTATCAGAGATCAAACTCATGACCTCATGCTTGCCAGGCAAGTGCTTACACCACTGAGCTAAATCCCTGGCCCCATCTTTTCTTTTTTAAAAATTAATTTTATTAGCCGTGCATGGTGGCGCACGCCTTTAATCCCAGCACTTGGGGAGGCTGAGGTTGGTGGAGCGTTGTGAGTTTGAGGCTGACTTGGGCTACGGCGCGAGTGCAAGGCTGGCCTGAGCTACATAGTGCGACCCTGCCTCAAAAAACTAGGGCTGGGAGTTTGGCTCAGTGGCTTAAGCACCTGTCTGGCAGGCGTGAGGCTGTGAGTTTGGTGCTGCAAAAAAAAAAAAAAAAAAAAAATTAATTTTATTAGTGCATTTTAGATACATGCAACGATCACATTCATCACAGGGAATTTGTACCGGTACATCTTTTCCTGATTGACTTAATCTTTTTCTCCCTTTCAATTTGCACCTCCTTTTTGTTTCTTTCATTTTTAAATATTCCTCTTGGGCATATTTTTATGAATTTGTGACCAAATTTTACAACTTTTAGGGGGCTTGGTTTTCCAATGTTGATCTCTTCTCATAAATATGTCTCTGAAATCCTTGCAAAATGTTGCCCTTATTGTTATTCCTGTATTTTGTTGATGATTTTAATTCCTGTTTTACCTAGGCTGTGGATTCCTCTTGCATGTAACCAAGATGGAACCTGCCATGTCCCTTCTGTTAAAACTTTGATGTCCCGGCCGGGCGTGGTGGCGCACGCCTTTAATCCCAGCACTCGGGAGGCTGAGGTAGGCGGAGCGTTGTGAGTTCGAGGCCAGCTTGGGCTACAACGCGAGTGCAAGGCCGGCCTGAGCTACATAGTGCGACCCTGCCTCAAAAAACCAGGGCCGGGAGTTTGGCTCAGTGGCTTAAGCACCTGCCCTGGCAGGCGCAAGGCTGTGAGTTCAATCCCCGGTGCCGGAAAAAAAAAAAAATCAATCAGTGAGTGATAACTGTTTTTGATTTTGTTTTTGCAGTGCTGGGGATAAAACTTAGGGTCTTGAACATTTCAGAGCACTATATCATTGAGCTACATTCCAGCTCTTGTGATAAGGTTTTCCATTGTCAGTTTCCTGAACCTCGATAGGTCGAAAGGCAGTCTTAGGTCTAGCAGTTGAACGCACCCTGAGGTGACTTGAAGTTGGCACCAGAACAGCCAAAAGAACCTTCAACCTTGAGTCACAGCTATGCTTGTGGTCCCAGCCTGGCTTCTATGCCAGGACTTCCCGGACTTTACTTTTGTACCTGCAGAATAGGAAACTGAATATCTCGTGACTCTAAGGATTCTCTCCTTTGACTGGCCGGATGAAGTAGGTAAATCTTATGAATATTTTTACATATGAAATATAAATTACAAGTACAGCTGGAGAATGGGTTGGGTCAACTTAGTTAAGAAATAGAGCAATGTAGTTTACGGTTTTCCAAGAGCACAAAGATGCTGACAAAACAGATTTACCTTCCTCTGTCTAAGCCATTTATCTTATGGTGTATAACTGTGAACTTTAGGGCTATGGGAACACCTGGGTGGAGTTCCTGGCTTCTTGTTGGTGAGAGTTTTAGCTAACTCATACCAACAAAGTGTAGGGTCCCTGCTGTGTCTTTGTTAGCTTCTCATTGCTGGGACAAAATGCCCAATACTTACAAGTCAAAGGAGGAGAGGTTTATTTTGGCTCAATTTGTAGAGGTTACAGTCCACAGTCAGCTGGTCCCAAGCAGGGTGGCATGGCAGAAGAGAAACAGTTCATAGCCTGGCAGAAAGTGAAGAGGGATCAAAGGAGGAGGAGGGAATATAGGGATATATATTTATATCTGTATAGGATATGCTATGTATCCCCAAGTCCTCATACTTTTGATGGGGCTGAGTCTGATGCTTGTGATCAGTTTGTTGTCTAGCACCAGGATTAATGACGTGACTGCTACACACGCCCAGGGGTGGAGCTGAGATACAGTATAAGGGAAGGCGGGTCTTCCTCTTGCTTGCTTCCCGGCTTCTGCTCTCTC
>RJWM01023441.1:0-32134 GCA_004363535.1 Dasyprocta punctata
AAAAAAAAAAAAAAAAAAAATGTTCCTGTTGGGTGCAACCATAGAATCTGTAAATTTTCTATGGAGATCAGAGAAAAAGAAGTATTAAAAAAATACAATAAGTGAGGTGACAGAGATCAGATCATACAGTACTTTATACATGACTCTGAGGACTTGGTTACTGAGGCTAGAATGAGAAAACATTGCCTGATTTTGAGAGAGGAGACCTGTCTTTTATCTTAACTGAGTAGTTCTTGCTACCAAGAAATAACACACTTAATGGAAGAAAAGGGCAGAACAGAGCAAACAGTTAGGAGGGGATAAAAATAAAGGTGTCATAGAGAAGCTGACAGAAGCGATAATGATCATACATGGACACATTTTCAAAATGATTGGAGGTGAAATCAACCATTTGCTACATATAAGGTGTAGGGGAAAAGATAGGGATGAGAAACAGGAAAATTCAAATCTTTTTGTTCTCTTTTTAATTTCATGGTCAGGAATTTTAAGACATATATTGAAAGTTCTTGGAGGTGGTACCTATGCTGTATTTTGAAAAATTATTCGAGACCTGTGTAGTTCTTTGAGTCCTGAAGACAAATAAAATTAAGAGAAGGAACTTATAAATTCATTTTTGAAATTACAAAGTTTGTAATTTTATGATATAGCACCTGTAGTTTTAGCTTCTTGTTTCTCATACTGTGATAAGAATGCGAAACTGATTTTATGTTTGTATTCTATATCCTAAACCAACAACTTAAAACCCCGTTTGAGGTACTAAAATTCAGTTATCAGTTTGCTAGTCATATAACATTTCCAACCTGGAAAATTTTGACTGAAAGAGGATGGTATTAATCACCAGGTAAAGGTGATGGCATTCAGATGATTGCCATGAGCAAACTGGGCTATCCAGTTATCTTAAAGGAACGTCTGTGCAGATACAATGGAATGCCTTGCTTCTTTGACATGAAATGACAGATTTTTCTTATTAGTTAATTTAGGTTTTCTGAACTATCCATTTTTGGAAATGTGAGGTGCCTGCTTTCACTGTGTCTGCATAGATTTGTTCATCCCTTCTCACAAGCCATGAACTAGAAGCCCAGGGGAAAATACAGATTGCCCCTTCCTGTTCTCTGCATCATGGTCTGGTCTGACTCTTCAGTTTCTCTGTAGATTCCGGTTTTCCCATCAGATTCTGTCTGAGTCCTTGAGATCTTCCTCCTCTCTTCTTTTCTTCTCCAAGTTGTTATTTTCCAGTGTTTGGATTCTGAATCTTGAAGAGCTTACTTTTTGCTTACTTCTCCATCTTTTTTTACTCTGAACAGGTAAATATCTGACACTTTAGTAAACTATTACCTATAATTGTAAGTTTGTTTTTTATTGTCTTGTCGGATTTCTTACTGTTATAATTATATTCATTATTCAATCATTGGCTCAAGATAGCAAACAAATCCATGAAATATCACAGTGTGAGATATAAAATGATCTCCAGCTTTGAAAATCACAGCCTTGTGGTTTCTTTTTGTGTTTTTCAAATGTTTCCATTGAATAAAAAATGCCTATTAGACTTGCACTATGGTTATGAATAAATTAGTCATAAAGATGAGCTTTTATTTTTAACAAGGAGCTTCCCAATTCACATGGGTACATTTACTGCCATTGTAGTTCCTGGAGTGTAGAGTGTTCTGGTGTTTAAAGATTGATTATTATATTGTTCATTTCCATTGATTCTGAGATATCAATCATCCCTATACCCATTTGAGGATGCTGGATAGTAAATGGCTTCTTGTTAATGTTGCTAGCTTTTAAAGGTATGCAATTATTTCAAAAAGTAAATTATATAAAATAAAATGAATTTTATTTCTGAGACATCAGAAGATATTTTTAAAACAGGTTAAATGTATGTAAATGTTTTTATTGTATAGAAAAAGTAAAGTTGAAAATGTGAAGATGATACATTTAAAGAAAGGATAATTTAGGCTGGGTGTGGTGGTGAATTCTTATAATCCCAGGACTCTGGAGGCTGAGGCAGGAGGACCACTGTGAGTTCAAGGCCAGCCCTAGGCTACAAAATGATTTCAAGACCAACCTGAATTACACAGTGAAAACTCGGGTCAAAAATAAATAAATAAATAACCAAGGCTAATTTAAAAAAGCAGTATATGTGGCTGCACACAATAACACTTTGTGAATATTCAAGTTCGTGGATGGCTACTTTATATCAGAGATTTTATTTTATGTTATTGATATTGAACAAATAATGTGGTTCAAAGTACACTTGCCTCTTTTTTTTTTTTTTTTTTTTGGTACCAGGGATGGAACTCACAAGCTCACGCCTGACAGGCAGACACTTAAGACACTGGGCTAAATCCCCAGCCCTACACTTGCTTTTAACATATGCATTCATTTGATTTTCTTTACATATTTATTAATATGGAAAAATAAAGACATCTTAAACTAGTCAGTATTTTCTTGTGAGTACTATTTGAAGAAGAGATTTAATTATTTACTTCTAAGAAGAAATATTGTTGATGGGAACTTATATATATGATTAACAACATTTGTTAGGCCTTGTGCTCACTGTAGATGTTCAAACTAAATATCATATAGCCACAGAATTTATTTTGTCTCAGTGAATCAAGAATGTTAATAAACCAGCTCATTAGCACATATAAATTAAATCTGGAAAGGAATCAAAGAATTAACTGTAAAGACAAGGGAGGTTAGGAATAAAAATATTACTCTTGAGGGGGTAGAGAATTCTAGATAGGTAAACAGTTTAAACTATTTGAAAATATTTTCCACTATTATTTGTCATTTGTGGCTGATGAAATACTAGCTATAAGAATTAATATTGTTGATTTGTGGATAAAATCTCATCTCATTTATCTCCATTTATCTCTTTTTCCCAAACAGACCTCTGTCTTTTAAGTGTTTATCTGTCTTTTTATGTGAATATTTATATTTATTGTTGTTTTACTTATGAAATCTGATGTTGTTTAACTCCTTCTACTTAACATTCATTGTAGTTGTTACATGTATTGTTGCATATCATTTCCAATTCTGGTAATTGTCAGATACGAGCTTATGTATTATTGTTTCTTAACAATTCTTAACACTTCTTTAATTAAAAATGTTAAAATATGTCATCAAATAATGTGTGCTTTTACACTTCGTTCATCATTTTCTCTTTACTTTCTTGTTTTTATCTAGATAGTTACCTCTGATCTTCCTATTAATTTTTTTTTCTGTATTTATATTTAATTTGTTATTTATTACAAAATGTTGAGTTTTGTATATATTTTCATTTTTGGGTTTTGGACACTCATTGTTTTACTTTTATTTTCTAACGACTCTTCTTGTGCATACTTATGATATTCAGCATATTATTATAAGCCACAGATTGCAAAATGATTACTATAATGCAGCAAATTAACATATCCGTTGCTGTAGTTTGACTCTTGAATGTCCCTCAAAGTCTCATGTGTAAAGATTTGGTCCCCAGGATGGTGATATTTATAAGTGAATTTAAGAGGTAAGGACTAATGAGGTATCTTTTATATTTAATTTTATTGGTACACTGTTGATATGCATAATGATCAAATTTCTTGCAGAGAATTTGGTTTTTTTTAATTGTTTATTATGTATGTATTTATTTATTTATTTTTATTTAAGCGAAGAAAAAACAGAAAAAAAGACATATAAAACAAAGACAACAAGCAAAAGAGACAAACGACTAGAGCAAATACACAACAGTAACATTGCAGGCTTACAAAATCGGATGATAGAAACTTGACAATGCTTGCAACATTGCGTATCATTATCTTCAAAATGGTTGCTTATATTAACAGATATAGACGTGCAAAATTAATCTAATCATATGAGCATTAATTGTTCTTTCTCAATAACAAATAGATTCAACAGTATGTTCATTTTAGTTATCCTACATATACATATATACAGGTTTATATCTTTTCCTCTTCCCTTTTCTCTTTCCGCCTTTTCCCTTCCCAGTTACTTTTAGAAAGATTGCATTGAGACTTTTGTAAGTAAATGGTCAAGACTTGAGACCATACTTGTAAGTGAGATAAATCAAACCCACATGTGTAAATACCGTATTGTCTCCCTAGTGTAAGAAACGGAAAAGTACATATGATCCAAAATCTATAATGAATACTACGTAAGGGTAGAAAACAGCTCAAAGAGAATTGTTTTCCCCTTTTCCCCTCTTACCCTCCTTAATTGCACAAGCTTTGTTTTCTTCTATTCTCTTTGATTTCCTTTCCCCTTCCTCCTCTCCTTTCCCTTTTTCTGTTTCCGATTTGAACATTTTATTTCTACTTTCCAATATCTATCATCTATTTGTATCCTTATTTGCACTTTTTTTTCCTCACACAAGAGAAACAACACAATATTTAAACATATGTGTCTGATTTATTTCACGTCAAAGAATGGTCTCAAGGTGTAACCGTTTTACCTAAAAATATCTTGTTTATACTTCTTTGTGACAGGGTAGTACTCCATTGTATATAAAAGCCACGTTTTCTTTATCCATTTATCCATTGATGGACATCTGGGCTATTGGAAGATTTAGCTGATAAATTTTCTCCTATACGCATGGGTTTGCATGTATTGCTATGATATGGTGCTTTTAACTTTTTTGGAGTGATACCAAGAAGGGGAGTAACTGGGTCAAAAGCTTTTGCAGTTAAGGGGGGTAAGAGGGGAAAACAAATTCTCTGCAAGAAATTTGATCATTATGCATATCGAGTGTACTAATAAAATTAAATATAAAAGATACCTCATTAGTCCTTACCTCTTAAATTCACTTATAAATATCACCATCCTGGGGACCAAATCTTTACACATGAGACTTTGAGGGACATTCAAGAGTGATACCAAGAAGGGAAGTAACTGGGTCAAATGGAACATTTAGTTTCAGTTTTTTGAGGAATCTCAATACTGATTTTCATTTTAGTTGCACCAATTTACATTCCCACCAACAGTGGAGAAACAATACCTTTCATAATAGCATCAAGGAAAATGACTACTTAGAAATCAATCTAAGAAAGGAAGTAAAAGAACTTTACATTGAAAATTACAGCAGTCTGCAGGAGATTAAAGAGGCTATCAGAAAATGGAAAAATATTCCTTGTTTTTGGGTAAGCAGAACAAGTATAGTGAAAATGGCCATACTTCCAGAACTGTTATACAGATAGAACGCAATTCCTTACCAAAATACCAATAACATACCTTGCAAAACTAGAGAAAACCCTAAAATTCATTTGTAACTAGGAAAGACCTGAAATAGCCAGGGTAATTCTGGCAACAAAGACAAAGCAAAGGGCATTGCAATCCCTGATTTGAAACTGCTACAAAGCTACCATGATAAAAGCAACCTGGTACTAACAAAGCAAACAAACCCTAAACAGACCTAGGGATCAAGGGCAATGGTGGAATATACTGAAACAACTCCAAGCACATTCAGCTACCTCATCCTTGACAAAAGGACTGAACACCTTCACTGGAATAAAGATAGACTCTTTAGTAAATGGTGCTGGGGAAACTGCCTTTCCACATGCTAAAAATTGAAGCTAGACTGTATCTTTTACCATGTACTAAACTAAAATATAAATGAATCAAAGCTCTAATTATTAAGACAGAAACATTTAATCCAATGGAAAATAAAACAGATACAACTTTTGAAGACATAGATGTAGGCAAAGACTTTAGGAATAAAACCCCAATCAGATAGAAAACATTACAAACAACCACAACTGATCGTATTAAAAAGCATTTGCACAGCAAAAGACACCAACAATAGAGTAAAAGGACAACCCATAGCATGGGAAAAACTTTTGCCAGCTCTTCATTAGATAAAGGACTAATATCTAGAATATACAAAGAACAATAATAAATCAAATACCTCAAATTTTAGGACCCATCCTGAAAATGGACATCTGAAATGAATGATCACTTCTCACAGGCAGCTGCACAAATAGCAAATAAATATGTGAAAAATGTTCAACATCATTGGTCATTCAAGAAATGCAAAAACAACAGTGATATTCCATGTTACTCTGGGAAGAATGGCTATCATCAAGAAATCAATCAATAGCAAATGCTAATAAGAATTCTTTACAGCACTGAGGGCATGGCTTTGAAGGGAATTGTGAAACTCCAGTCTCTTCCTCTTTCTCTTTTGCTTCCTCGTGAAGGAGCAGCTGCACCAGCTCCCACTATGATGTATTAAACTTAATATGTGGGATCAATTGATCACTGCCTAAAATCTTCAAAACTGAGCTTGAGTGAACTTGTTCTTCTTAGAATTTAATTACCTCAGGTATTTTGTTAATAGTGGTTGAAATTTGACTAACATATCTATTGTCTAACATAGTCATTTATCCTTTGATTGTCTGTACCTAGAGTAGTTTAAAGTTCATTCATTTATCCAAAATTCCAAATGCAATACAGTATTAACAATAGTCCTTGTGTTGCACATTGCACTCCTACATTTGTTCATCATTTATCATTCCATGTCTGGCTTATTTCACTTCATTCAATATTTTACAGATTCATCCATGTTATGGAAAATATCAGAATCTGTATGTTTTTTAAAGCTTAAGAATATTCTGTTATATTTGGGTTATCGCACATTCATGGGATATATTTTATATATAAGGTATTATACACAGCATGTAGGTTCTGTAATATGTGTTAAAAATATTATCTTTTTCTCTTCTGAACTCCACTGGGTTTGTGATCTATGCATCAGACATTTTACTTAAATTTCAAATTCTTGCTCATAACTTGAAGGCAATTTTCTTAATAGACTGAGCACCTTATTACAACCTTGCTTCTGTGATACTGTCTCTTCTCCTGGATCCTCACTTTAGAAATCCTCTCTGCTTAGGCAGTCATCTAATACCTCAGTCGTTATATACTTCTATATACTAACAATGCCAAAATAAAAACACAAAAGTAAGTAAATAAATAAGGACAAACTTTTATGGTTACTGAATCACAACTACATACAAAGAATATTTTGAAACCCTATTTTTTCAGTAGTTTGAAAGTTATAGAAAACATTTTCTTTGTTCTTGAGGTGTTAGGATCAAAACACAAATATATGCATATATTTTACTCTATTTCAATTTTCATATTGTTTATATAATATTTGGTGAACTAGAGCTCTATGGTATACTTTTAAAATTCGTATTTCTCCAACCGTCTTTTTCTCACCTGATATTTAATGTGTCCTTCACACTGCTGTACACAGTCCCTTTGCTAGGAACAATTCTGAGTACATATAATGGATGAAGCAGCATTATAAATAAATCCTTTTAGCATGTCTTGGAAAAAGCTTTTAGACACTTTCTAAGATCCATTTCAAGTTTCAGTTTCTCCAGTTTTTCAATAACATTAATGGATTTTTTTTCAAATCATCTGATATTCATTATCTATTTGCTGTATAATTTGCTTTATCTTTAGTGACTTTCTCTTAGAAAGACCAAGTATGTGGATCCAGATTCCATGCCTTAAACTTGTAATTATCCTTTCAGATTCGGGAACCACACTGACTAATAACTAGGTCTTTAATTACTACTTTCTGGTTGTCGATGGATAATAATATAGTGTAGTTTCATAATAGTCTGTCTGGAATTCTACCTTTTTTATTATTCATATATGGTCATTGTATACTCAAATCAAATAAAACAATCTTCCTCAATTTGTTTTATACATTCCTATACAAGAATATATTGCAGTTATTTTCAAACTTTATGATATCAAATTCCTGAGTCAATTCAGTATTTGGTACTGCTTCAGTAAAATGTGGCATACAGAGTTCTGTCTTTAGAGAAATGTAGAATCATCTGTTATATTATATTGATTCATTAATTTAACAAAAATAGAAAGTATTCAACTTTAGACAAACTTTGTTCAAGCACTTAATATACATGGATGGAACAAATATAATCTGGCTTTGTGAAATTTATATCTTAGAAAAAGAGACACTAAGTAACATAAAAAGAGTAAATTTTACAAGTGGAAATATAGCCACATGAATCCTACCTGCATGGGTGTGGTGATGTAGGCTTTAGAGTTTTAAAGGACAGCTATCAGGGTAAAACACATTGAGAAGCTGTATTAGTTTCCTAGGGCTGGTGGAAGCAAATACTATAAATTAGATCCCTGAAACAGTAGAAAATTATTGTAAGAGATATAGATGGTTTGGGGAAAAGCAGACTACAGAGAGTGTTTTCTCAATTGTAGAGGTATAGTACACTGAAATCAGTAGGACAGACTGCAATGGGGCTAAAATGAAAAAAAAAAAAAACAAAGATGACTCCAGTGCTTTTTAAAAAATACTTTCTCTCTTGTCTAACACTTTTAATTTAATCATTCTTTAATATGTCCAAAAAGTACCAGTTATAGATAAAATTACATTAACATTTTTCCTATAAATACACCTTCTGTGAAGACATGTAAAGATAATATTTACTTAAATTAGAAGATTTTTTTTTTTTAACCAGGCATTGAACACACAACCTCGTGCCTGTTGGATAGGCACTTAAGTCACTGAGACAAACTCCCAGCCCTGGTTTTTTGAGGCAGGGTCACACTGTGTAGCTCAGACCGGCCTTGCGCTCGCATTGTAGCCCAAGCCAGCCTCGAATTCACAATGCTCCCCCTACCTCAGCCTCCCGAGTGCTGGGATTTAGAAGAAATTTTTAATGCTGATTTCTCTCTTACACTTTGATTTATCTGCAGAGAATTTTCTATTCCTTATGAGATATTTGATTAAGTAAAATGATATGTTCCTCATTGCTTTGTCTGGAAAATCTCAGTAGGAAAATAAACTAATGGAGTTTCTTCTAACTGAAAACACAACCAGAAGGTAATTTTGTTTGCCACTCGACTTTCAAAATGGTATGCATGTATTTTTCTATGGAACATAAGAATGTACAAATTGATAGTAGAGTCTAGGACTCTACTATTGTTGCAGCAATGAAGAGACCAGGGAGATCACAGAAGAAGCAGGAGAATTTATTTAGTTTTAGGTGTACACCAACTCAGCTGGACTCATGTCCAAAAGGTTGAGCTCTGAACAAAGAAAGGCTCCAGTTTTATGTATGTCGCCAAGGGGCTTGGTCTAGTGACATACAACTCAAGCGTGGGCAAGCAAAACAAAGATAGTTTGTCAAGCTGTGCTCAGTGGCCTCCATTGGGTATAAAGAAGATGTTTTGAGAACAGGAGGTTATAAAATGTTACTCACAGGGACAAAGTTACTGCCTTTAACTGTATTAGAATAAAAAACAACTATAGCATGGGCAAAATTTTGGGAAACTTGACTTTTTCATTGTAAGTCCTGTTTCAATATCACTTTTATTTTAAATTATCTTTGATTTTTAATAAAGTCATCCTTGGACCACATTAGTAAACATTATGGAATTAAAATTTTTAATTTTTATTTGCAAATAATTATGTAATCCTTGTCCATACAAAGAGTAACTTCAGTTATAAAATCTAAAATGTATGAAAACAACAAATACTTTATAGGCAGTGTTTAGCTTCTCATGGCTTCAAGATGAAAGCATAAAAAAGTGGCTTAAAATGACAGAAATGTATTGCTTTGTATTTCTAGAGCCTGTAAGTCCAAAATTAAGGCATTGGCATAGCCATTTCCCTAATAACCCGTGTGGGAGAGTGCTGACTTGCCTTTTTCTTGGTTTTATTTATTTATTTATTTATTTGGTTTTTTGGAAACCCTCAACTTTCCTCAGCTTGCAGTGGCCAGACTTCAGTCTCTACTTCCATGGTCTCACGGCCTTCATTCCCAGCGTCTTCTGGCCATTTTCCCTGTTGTAAGAACCCAGTTATACTGGATCAAGAGCACTTTCTATTTAGTATGATCTCACCATAATTTCTAAAATTTTATCTACAATAGCGCTACTTCTTAATAAGGTTAAATTCTGAGACACTGGGCCTTATGACTTCAACTTAAACTTTTGGAGTGCCACAGTTTAACCGATAACTCATAGTGCCTTTCCTTGAGCAACTGTACTTCATCTCTTCTAATGTTAAACTTTTACTAGCCACCCAAGAGTTTCCTTAATATTTAAAGACGATTAGCTTAATAAATCTTGAAACATATTGAAAAACAGAGAGCCATAGTTTTTGAAACCCATTTGTTTCCACTAGAATTTGCAGGTCTGGTTTCAGGTGAACTTGTACCTTGAGAAGTAGGGTACTGTACTATCAGTCAGTGTTGCCCAGAAGAACAGAACCACAAAGAGCTAATAGGAATCACAGTTAAATACTCATATATATTTAAAGCTGTTTATTAGAAAGAATTGATTCACTTGATTATGGAAGCTAGAAATTCCAGATCTATAGACCTATGAGGCCCTATCATGGTATTCCAGTTTAAAACCAAATGCAGGAAAAGGCTGAAGTTTGAATTTTGAAGGTAAGCCCAACCCAGTTTTACTCTGTCTGCCAATTTAAATGTTAATCTCATTTGAAACTACCATTACAGAAACAGAATAATCTTTTTTTGAGGGGTGGGGTACCAGGAATCGAACTCCTGATCTCGCGTTTACCAACCAGTCTCTGTGCTACTGAACCATATCCCTGACCCCAGAAACCTAATAATCTTTGACAAAATAAAACCCGCATATCCTGTAACTCATTCAAAGAGACTTATATGATCGATCACATAATTTTGATTACTTTTTAAAAATTAGATTTTATATAGATTTTAACTCATTTAATTACTCATTGCTATAGAAAAACATTGACTTCTGTTTTTCAGGACTCTGATATTTAAGAAACAGATGAGTAATTAATATAATCTTCATTTATGCATTCCTTACTATATTTTCTGGGAATGCAAAGGTTGATGAAAAGTTAGGGAGAGTATTTTAAGAAGAATTAATGGCAGTGTATGTTTTATCACAATAATTATTTTAAAATGCAAACACTCACTCTGTTCTCGGATCATACTTTGTTTTTCAGTTTGAAAAAAAGGACCAAATAAAACTGACTTCTACATATCTAAAAACATTTTGCTGACTCATCTATACTACTGTGTAAACCGACCTTCAGACATGAATAATCACGTCTTTCAGATCTGATTCATTTTATTATCAGATTGGTCGATTTCAGTCTCAGACAGATTGCTGAGAGGTAGTAAGAGAGACACCCCATCAGTCTGGCTACTCCATACAGTGGAGAAGACTGCCGCTTCCAGTTCTAGTAAAAGTTACCAGGATGGTGCTCACTGAGCCAGCAGTCCAGACGTGCGGTACTGCAAGAGAATAATCCAGCTATAACTTCAATGTACTTGAGGCACATTAAGATGGAATGAGGAAGATGTGGTTTCTTAAAGAAAACTTGAAGCACTGTTACAAAAGAAGGATAATGAAAATGATTGTTAGAGGCAATGACTACTATATGACAAACACTAAGTTATTTGCTTTGCCTCCATTCTAAGTTTCAGAATCATACAAGCTCCATGTTTTTGCCACTTTTATCTTGGTAGGAAACTCGACCAGGGTAAATAACTTGTCTAATATTCCAATAGCTAAGCGCTTTTTGATTTAGAATTTAAAACTGTTTTCCTTAACTCCAGTGTTTTTTTCTCCTATTTTTTTTTCCATAGAGCCAAATTAGCTCTATTAAAAACAAAGCCAAATTAAAAGATAGACCATCTAGAAACCTCATTTGATACCAGAATAGAAGTATCACTATAATGATTATCAATATAAAATATTAAAGCAATTTTTAAACATAAATTAGTAATAATTTATCATGTATTGCTCTGAATATTATATAGGTTTTAACTGTTTTAGCAATAAAATAGCTATTATCATCATCTCTATTTTACACATGCTGCAACTAATGCATGCTAAGTAACTTGTAAAGATTATTAAGTGGAAGAGAAAGTGCTGTCTAAATTGGAAAGAATAATTTATTCATAATACATAAGATATAGAGCCAATATAAATTATCGTTAATGGAAGAATGGAGAAAGAGAATAAGACTTACATTTACACACATACATTGGAATATTATTTACCTGTTAAAAAGAAGTAAATTCTGCCATTTGTGTTAACTTGAAGGACCATGGAAGAAGCTGAGTTAAGTGAAATAAGCCAAACACCAGAAAACAAATGCCATATGATCATTCTTATACATGGATTCTAAAAGTGTCATGCTAATAGAAACAAAGACTAGAATAGTGATGATTGCCAGAAGTTGGAGAGGTGAGTGGGGGGGACATGTTGCTTGAAGGGTAGACTCTTAATTACTTGACGATATGCTATGGGCGTGTGTAACACGGAGACTATAGGTAATACTACTGTACTATGTACTTGAAATTTGCTCAAAGAGTAGATCTGAAGTGTCCCACTCCTCTTCTTTCTCTTTCTCTACTCTCTCTTTCCCTCTTTCTCTCTGTCTTTCTCCCTATCTCACACACACACATGTACATATCAGAGTAATTCTGCATGATGAATTAATGTTGATCAATTTGATTGTAGTTAATCATTACCATATGTATCACATAGTACATCTTGAAATATATAAATATATGTACATATATATAAATATATATGTGTATATATATATATATATATATATATACATATATATGCCAATCAGACCTCAAAAAAGCTAGAAATATTATGCAGCAAGTTAATGGTATGATTGCAAAAATACCAAAACAAAGCCAGTTCCTGTTAAGGTAAAATATAGTGTTACATCCTATGGAAACTTTTCATATACTTCAAGATATTCAAAATTTAATATAATGTTATCACATATAGAAAGAAATTACCTCACCTATCATCTTTTTATCTTTTTCTCACCAAGAACTAAATGAGTCAGCAGAAAATACCCACACATCTCTATCCAGGCTTGACACAAAACTTCAATGACAGGCAGTTTTTAATTGAATTAAAGACATTTTAGAGAATTTTCACTGAGATGCTTCCAATTTCTTTGCACTTGTTTTCTGTTAAAATCCTTTATCCTAAGAGCGAGTCACTTCTGAATATGAAATTTCCTTTCCTTACACCTTCCTATTTAAACTGTTTTTATCACTTTCCTCTATTTTGTTCATTTCCTTTTCACACTGGAGATAAAATTTATGCTTCCATTCTATTGTGCTTTAAAAAACTGTAAGAAATTAATTCAAAATTACTGTCTTTAGTATGATATATTTCATACTGTGTTTTATACTTAAAACCCCAGATTGTTTTTTCATCCTAGCTGGTAAACTTCTCATCAAGTCATTGCTATTATTTTATCTTTTAAATTTTCCA
Source organism: Dasyprocta punctata (assembly GCA_004363535.1). Taxonomy (NCBI): domain Eukaryota; kingdom Metazoa; phylum Chordata; class Mammalia; order Rodentia; family Dasyproctidae; genus Dasyprocta; species Dasyprocta punctata. The sequence goes on from RJWM01023441.1 coordinate 13,309, forward strand.
CTTTTTCAATAATTCAGTTTCCAAATTCTTGTTTATTTAGATAAAACAGAAAGAACAAACGATTTTGGAAAAACAGGTCAGTACCACCATGGAATTGCATCAAAATAGATAGTATTCTGTTTTTGCCTGCAGCAACAGCAGTCTTGTTGGGTTTCAAGAGAGAAATCACGGGGAAAATCTAGTTTCAAATCTTTCTTTGAAGCTTTTTCTGCTGGAACATAGAAATTTGTTTTTAATTTAAATTTTTTATTAAGACGTATTTGAAGTTCATGAAGTTCCCAGTCATCTTGGGGAATGGGTACATGTAGACCCCACAGCTTTATTTTAATTCTTTTCCACTCCCCTCCCTCTTCCTCCTTCCTCTCCAAATCTCCTATCCCATTTTTCACTCTTACTGAAATAAGTAATCTTAACTCATGTTCGGGGATATAATGCTTATATTAAGTGAGATTATTAGGTTCCTGTGCATGGCATATCTTTGTTCTACTTATTTTCCCTCCTCCTCCCCCTTCTAACCCTGGGGTCTTTTCCTTTGGGCCACTTCCCTATGGCAAGAGATCCACCTCCAGGTCCCCTTCTCTCCATCCTTTACTTCTCCCTTTGTTTGCGCTTTGCCTCAGTGCAGTGTTTCCTAAATTCTCAGAGGCTCCTTTGTCCACAGAGCTGCTTCTTAGGATGATGGTGGAAACACGGACCAGGGGCCCCTGGGGCTTGGCCTGACTTTGTACCAGTGGGAACTAGATCTGCAGAATTCCCATCCGTAAGAGCCACAAGACCCATGGCTAAGATTTGGCTCTATAGTGCTGAGCATTGGAATCCAGGTAGAGTAAGTCAACGTGGATTACTGGAAAGAAAGGAAAACATACACCATTCCCACGCCTATACATAGACACACAGCCACTACACACTTCAAGCAATATAATAATAATTCTAAGACTTTCCAACTTTAAGTTTGATTTTTCTATTTGCATTGTGTGAAAGGAAGTAGTATAATAAAAATGGTGAAACTTTGCAATTGTATTTGGCAACATTAGGACCATAAAAATAAACTATTAGAATAACATATTTATATGAATACATTTATACAAATTAATTCTGAGGCATATTTAATTTGTTTTAATTTTTTTATATTTCATGAATAAAACAACAGATTTTTTTGTGATAAACATTTCTTTGGTAGAATTTTTAAAATTAATTTGTGATTGCTTTATACAAACAAAATCATAAGCCTTTCTTTCTTTCTTTCTTTCTTTCTTTCTTTCTTTCTTTCTTTCTTTCTTTCTTTTGTACCAGGGATTGAACTCAAAACTTCACTTGCCAGACAGATTCTTGGGCTGCTGAACTATATCCCCAGCCCAAGTATATGTTAATTTATAATGAAAAATTAGGTAAAGTTATTTCTTTCATAATACAGTGAAATACACTATCTGTATCTTCACCCTCACTGGATAAGCCATAATAGGTGATGTATTAAAGTCTTCTGAGCATAAAGAAAGACATAAAAGGTAGGATGGTCTAGAAAACATTAGCTTTTTGGAATTTGGAAATCATACATATGATGCTAAAGTGTTTATTCCCTGTCACTTAGTTTACCTTGGCAGAACAAAGTTTGGTTTTCTTTCATCAGCAATGAGAAATTCCAATGTTAAGTGTTCCTTTTGTAAATGTTTAAGTGCATATATCTAGTACTACTGTACTTAATTTAATATTTGTCATTAGCCTCATGTATATCTTCCCTTCCAAAACTATGCACGGAGACCTCTGCAGGTTGGTGTAGTGAATTTACAATGTTGTTTTGAAAGTTTAAAATTGTGCTAGATTAAGGGCTATTTTAAAGTTTTAGGTAAATGCAGTGGCATCTCTAACTTGCTGGTTTAAATTTAAGAGTTAAGCATTAGGTCACTAAATTCTTCTAGGTAGTGTCTTATTGTGAAACTGGGTTTTCATTGGTGATCAAGGCTGCACTGTGAGAGGAAAAAATAATTGACATCAAAAAATGAAGAAGACATCATCTAATCTGACTTAAAAGTATAAGAATTCTGAACCTGATAGGTATTAACTTGTTGAGAGTGTAAATATTATAAATGAACCTGTTGAGTATTTTTTCTACACTACTGTTGCTTTGACTAAAATTTGAGCGGGGAAGTGAGACAGAGGGAGAGAGACAGAGGAAGAAAGGAAGAAGAAGATACAGAGATAGCGACGGAGTCAGAGAAAGAGATCATCTGTATACTGTATAAGCAAATACAAAATATCTACATGGAACGTTTGCCTTAGAAAAACTTTATGTCAAATTTGAATTTTGGATGGCATACACACACACAAAACAAACAAAATGAACATATGATTGTAAAATTTCAATAAAATTTACTCCGAACATGTAATCAATCATCTGTGAACGTGGGAGACTTTGTCTTTCCTTGCAAGGACCAGGCAGTTGCACGTGTCCACCTCAGACTCCGCGCTTCTCGGTGAGGACCCTTGCTGCATGGTGAATCAAGAGATGTAAATACACAAGAGATTGTAATTTTGAAGAAACGTTGCTTATAAGTATTCTAAGAAACAAAATGGCTTCATTTCATTCAATTTTACCTGTGAGAAACACTCTTGAGAATGTACAAATTTGAAAACAGATTGTAAAACTTCAGTTATTTTTAAGTAAAATTTATAAAAACAATATCGTGATATCACAAAAACATCTGCATACATTCTTAAGTATGTATATGTACTCAAAATAGTAAGATACAGGGCTTTTTTTGAGTTATTGGATAAGAAATTCAGTCTTGTTTCAGTAGTGTGGATGTCACTCTACTCCTAAAGATTGCCTACAAGTTCTTTAGCAGATATGGAAAATCAGAAACCAGCTATGAAAATTGTCACTTTATAGGTTTCTCTTGAAATCTCCAAATTTACAGAAACAAGATGAGTCATTTTTCCTACACTGCAGAAAATTGTTCATTAGAACATTAGGTCTACTCTTCCCGTCAAATAGGAATAATTTGTGTTTTACTGTATTTAATATTTTGTTGTGTGACTAAATGTTAAATTGAGTCATGAAACAAATTTAATTACTAGTGTTGCCTGATGATAAACACATCTGAGTTGATAGTTTTATATAAATCACCTCTGCTCCAATCACTGAATAATTAATAACTTTGATTTTGTCACAACTTCCACGTACACTATGTGGAAATAAATTACTTTTATGAGGAAGTTGATATTGGACAGCAGAGGTTTTTGGCTGCAATATCAGCCAATATTCACCATTTAGTGCTTCAGCAACTCAAATTCTGTTACTGATGGAATGAATTGGTTTCCCACCAGAAGGCTGAAGCTTAAATATGTCGATACATTAAATAATAGCTCTGGAAACATTTTTAATGAACTGATCAAAGTAGTCCTTTTTTCCTGACTCTAGTAGCTCTGATTTTGTCTGTTCTCCTAATTGGTCTTTTCTCAGTGGATAAAATGAGGTTATGAAAAAAGTATCAGTATGCTATCAAATCTGTCAGTCTTCTTTGTAATTTTTACAAATGATATTCAAACTAAAATATCTGATTATAAATCAGAATAATATGGATATTAAATTATTGTGTTAGTCCACTTTTTTATTGTTTAGATAGGATACCCAACATAGGGAGAAAGATCTTCTATAAAGGATGGGGACCTTGAGATGGAGGTAGGAGGGAGTAGGGGAGGGGAGGGGGTAAGAAGAGAATTAGGAAGTATTATGTACATGTGCTAACTCCTCAGGAGGAACGTAATCATTATTTACTGCAAACATGGACTAATAACAAAATAAAAATTGAAGCAGAAATAAATTATGCCCAACATCCAGAAGTTAAAGAAAAGTAGAAAAAGCTTAATTAGCTCACAGTTGCAGGGTATTCGGTACATGATCAGCAGGCAGTGAGGTGAAAACCTCATGGCAAAAGGGCAAGACAGAGCAAAGCTGCTTAGTTCATGGTGGCCAGAAAGTGAAGCAGGACAGCAGTGCCAAAGAAGAAATGAGAGACCTTAAATAGGATATGAGGTCACAAATTTATGACCTATTCAGACACACTCAGCAGCACACTTTATAAACCTGCAAGGTGTTCCTTAATCTAATGCAGACTAATCTCTAGTATTAATCTCTAACCTAGTTAATCTCATTATTAATTAGTCTAGTATTAATCTCTAGCATTAAATACTCTCTTCCCCTTCACAGTTCCTTTAATACTCAGTTGTCTGAACTATAGTGCATTAGTGATAATTACCTGTGCTTGAGATGGCCTTTGGAAACCTTGCGAGGCTCTATCTGTGATACTAGATCAAGCTTCTCAACAAATTTGTCTTATTCTTTTTTTTGTTACTGTATCTGAATACTACAGAAATCTACAAAGAGCAATGGTTTTACTTAATTTAGGGATGTGAAGGTGAAAAGTTCAAAATCCGGTGGCCTCTTATGTAAGAGCCTTCGTGTTGCTTATAGCATCCCAAAGTGCAAGACATTAGAGGAGCTCACATGACAAGACAGAACAAGCCTGCCAGAGAGCCCTCCCTTTCACAACAAAGGCCCCGCTCGTGATAACCCATTAAACCACTGATTCATGAATGAATTCATCCTTTCCTGAGGGTAGAGCTCTCATGATGAAATCATTTCTCAATAGTCCACCTGTTCCTATCTCATAATATCTCATAATGAGGACAAAAGTTTGACCTGAGCTTTGTTTGGGACATTCATACCATAACAAGATGTCAGCAGAAACTTTGTGCTAATTTTTCTAATGATGTTCTTCATTACATCCTTGTCCATATGCTTAATATTTTAAATTGTAATTCACTGTTTGAGATAGTCATAAACAATTGCAGAGGCTCTCCTTTTATCTATACACAGACCAACAGGGCGTTTTATTCATTCTTAAATTTAGTCTGATATTTTGTTGCTTTGAGAAATTGGAAAGTCATGAGGCTTTGACTGATTTAGAAATATGTGCTGCATTAATTGCAGTCAAATCAAGAATGGAAGTAAATTTCTGTTGAAAACATGGAATACTTGATAATACAATATTGGAAGTAAAGCTTGTATTTTCTTTTATTTTCAAAATGATTAAAATTCTTAAAATAAATAATTGAAAATAACCTAACCAAAAAGTTATGTTACTTAAGACTTTTATTTGCAAATCACAAAAATTTAACTGAAACCAACTTAAGCAAAATAAGAAACGTTTTGACATATTGAACACAAAGAATTGACTTAATAAGAGCAAAGAGAAAAATATAATTGAATAGACATGAAATTGGTAATTAATGCTGACATGATAATGATGAAGAAAGCTTTTATTAAGTAGTTGATGACTGAATAACTGAATTACAGAATATATAGTAATTTACCAAAGTGTGAGACTCAGAAACATTTTGGCATCTGGTCACTATTTCCTCAGAAATTTTATTCCTCTTACACACTGGCTTGCTCTATATGGTGGCACATGACTAATCTGTAGTTTTTTTATTTTGAAATTCAGAGTTTGTACTATTAAATAAAGGTTATCATGATGTTTTCACTGTTACCAAATTAAGAAAGCAATAGATTTCTCCAGAAAATAATAGATTAACTCCATTGGTGGAAGACTATCTCTAGCTAACCTAACTGTGCAAATGAGTCAAAATTTGAGGCAGGTACACATTTGGGAACAAGTATGAATTTGTTCAGTCCTGTATGATCATATCAATTCCTGTAGTAGCCATGGGGTTGTATGATGGAGTAGAGAGGGAGGGAGTTTCTATGTTAAGTGGGTAATAGTGCCAAAAGATACTTTTAAAAGACACTCACTGCAGTTGATTTATAGGAAGCCTACTATGACCATTTATAATTGTCCAAAAGATAACTGTCATAGGAACATCATCCTTGCATATTGGTTATGGCCTACTTTCTTTTCTTCCATTTTTATTCTATGTCTATGTGCAACACAAATTCTATGAATGTGGGTTCCTGTGGAGCCACTGAAATTGGATAAAGAGTAAGTATTCAATGATACACAGTCTGGAGTCAGGAAAAATCAATGAGTATATTCTGGTTTAAAAATCATCTTTGAAGAACTAGATTCCAACCAGAAAGTCTAATTTTTTTGAGATTAATAGGAATCTAAGAATGACCAGAGACTTCCTTCCACTTTTAAAATGATTCATACTAAAAGCATCTGTTTATCCTCAGGCTTCTCAAACTTTCCTTAGATTATGATGGTTCATTTTATACGTCAGCTTCATGGAAGTAAGTGATGGCTATGAAGCTGGTATAACATTGTTTCTGGATATATCTCTGAGAGTTTTCCAAGGAAAAAAAATGGTGTTCAATTCACCAGAATGAGTAAAGAACATTATTCTTTCCAGCATGAGTGGGCATCAAGCAAACCAGTGAGGATCTAAATAGATCAAGTAAATTTAATCTCTCACTTGATCTCAGACATTCATCTCCTACCCTTGGATATTAGAACTCTTGTTGAGCTCAGACTAGAATTCGTGTCATCATCTCACTAACAAGAAAGCCTTGGCAACTTCACCTGAATTGAAGCTCTGACTTTCTTGGTTTTTCAGCAGCCAGTTGTGGGACTTCTTTACCTTTGTAACTGTGTAAGCCAATTTATACAATAAATCATCTATTGGTCCGATTATCTGGAAAACTTTGCCTGATACACATTTTCTGTATTTGGAGAGGAGTGTGAACCTTCGGATTCCTTATTATTAGTGCATGCCCAAATTCTTTCTATTAAAAACAGGAAGAGGAGTCTATTTTCATTAAGAGGAACAGTATATTGTAATGTTTGGGCATATTGTTACATTTTAAGTCTATTTGTTACTCTTTCATCAACTACTTAACATGAACTTTATCATGAAACACTTAATGCTTAACATCAATATGTAAATATTCAAGAAAAAGACTTGTATATTAAGATTTTTGAAACACACTGTTATAAAACTACCTTCAGGATTTTTGCTTACACAAATTATTTGCAGATATTTTTAGAAAGCTTCTACTTTTAAGTCTGTTCTTTAAGTTTGCAGAGATAAACTATAAGTAAGATAATCAGAATTTAGACCTTAAAACTTAGGAACAAGTTGTTGTGACCTCTCACCCACCTCATCTCAGCTCCAAAGACATAATTACTCTTTGCAGTGGAAGAGGAGGGAGGACTTTAGGTTTGATAAACAGTAAGCTGCAGAGATTTATACACTCCTCTGTTTATTTACCAATTAAATAGAATATTGAGTTAGCACTTTAATCCTATGAATATTGATTTAATGGTTGTTTTATATTAAAGATAGCTAGCTATTGTTAATGATACTAGTTGTAAGAATGCTGCAGCTGCCTTGCCTACAAAAACTCAAACCTTAGTTTGAAACTTTCTGTTTTTTACAATTAGTCAAAGATTCTAAGTAAAATTTAAGGGATTTCAGGTCACTACGATTTAACTCTCATTCTAATCAAATTTAAATCCAAAATTAGATTAAGTATTCAAGTGAACTTCTTTGATGTACTATTCATGCATTTGATTTAGATTTTTAATGGTTATTTTACCTCTGTTGCTGTGAAGTAAGACTCAGTGTATTTCCCCCTCCCTCTCTCTCTCTTCTCTCTCTAACAGATGGCTTCTTCTTCCATTATTGTTAGCTCAGAAGGTTTATTAAGCTTTTTAGCACTAACAATTGTTTCCCTCCATGAATAATTAAAGGTATCTGTGAATGTCAAATTAGACACACTAATGAAAGAGTCTATGTACTTCAGATGTGTGGGGTTATGGAGTATATTTAATCTGATATTTTTGTGTTTTGTGCATTGGAAACACAATGTTTTCTGGATACTGGACATTAGGCTTTAGGTTCCTAAGAATTCAAACTAGAGTTTATTAATCTCAGCCATATTAATATTTGGAACTACATAGTACTTTGTTTTGAGGGGCCATGTTGGATGTTATAATATGGTTGAGAACATTCTTGTGGTCTATACATTAGGACCAGTGGTAACATTTATTTCACTTGCTACAACCCAAATATTTCCAGACATTATCAAATGTTTCCTGTGGAGGGCAAGATCATCCTGGCTGAAAATCACTGGCTTAAATAAAATTTGGTATAATTCTCCAGTGACTTGGGATTTAGGACATAGACACCCAGGATGTCAACACCAAGGACATTAGAACTTAGTTATGTCCTGGGAAACACTCTTAGTTGAGTAAGTACTTACAGGAGTGTATGAACCTCCCTCAAATATTTATAGTGACAAACACAGGGATCCTGGTCAGAGGTAGGCGAATTGTCAAGATCAGTATCATGTGACAAGCAGAACACTGACTAGTCCGAGTTCTGAATCTACACAGTTAGAGCCTGGAGTCATTGGAAACTTCACCCTTTGAGGGTTCCCTTTCAGAAATCATAAGGAATGATAGTGACAAATACCTTCCATAAGAAAGATAGGAAGAAACAGAGAGAGAGAGAGAGAGAGAGAGAGAGAGAGAGAGAGGGAAACAAAGAATACATGATTTGAGAATTGATTTTTATAAATCTAGTTTATTTTAATTGTACTCAGATGTCCTCATATTAAGAACCATAAATATTTATGATGAATTTTATATACACTGTCTGAAGGGTATTTAATCTGTGATTATAGTCATAGTAAATGGTAGTCACAAAAGATTACATTGAGTACCTAAGTTTCAGAATATACCAACTCCAGTATCTTATAAAAAGAAATTCAACCGAACAACAACAAGATGAAAGAAATGTGATGAAAATATGAAACCAAATCCAAACTTAAGCCACAGTGTAATTATAATGGTTTTCCCAGGCTTGCAACAAAGTACTTTTACCCTGAAAATGGTTTTATCAAAAATTCGTTACAGAATTAAACTCAGGTCAGTCATATAAAATTCTATTCAGTTCTAAGAAATCACCATTTAAACTTCTTTCACAACCTCTCACCTGCTCTCTTTTCAAGGTACAGAAATAGAAGCCTAACTTTAAACTTGTAGCTCAAAATGAAAGTAAATAAAGATTTAATAGAAGGTCAGCCATTTAATTATATAGTAACAGAATGAAATAAATGAGATCAAAATTATGGAAGATGAGCATTAAAAAAAGAAAATAGCACCTATAAACCTTAGAAAAACTATGGAACACAGCAAGATAAATATTCAAAGAAAAGTTGATGGAACTCTAATAATACTTTTATCTAAATATGAAAGTGGCAACATAGAGCATTTTGTTCAGTTATGACCACAATATACTTTATGACTGAGAAGCTCCATATTAGGATGACTCCTCTCAGACATAACATCTTGCAAAATCACAGACCTATCTCACAGAGACAGAAGCTTTCTGATATGTTTACTCCATATCCAAGAGCAACTAAAAATACATGGCGTCTCTATAGACAAATATTAAAAGAAAACATAAAGGGAAAGATATGAGAACAGACAGTAACACTAAAGGAAAAATAGAGCATGTTCAGCTAATGGAGAATCTCCAGCCAAGGATGAAATATTAGCAGTAGTGGACAAGAGGATATCCCTTAATTTTTCATCCATTCTCCCTAATCAAGCGATACTGAAAACCAGAGAGATAGGTATTCCAGGGTAAACTATGACTTAAGAGAAAACAATCCTGCTTTAAATATCTAAGCAGGTTTAGGTAGAGATCTTGGAATATAGAAAATATACATCAGATTGTGTAGAATAGTTTTCAACAATGTTATGTAAAAATGAGATGTATCCACTCTCCTTGCTTAAACTAACTCAGTCAGGTTTCATCTGCATACGTATTTTTTTAATTAGTGGACTGCTTACTGGAGTTTATAAAATACATAAACCCAGGGATACTTAGAAAATTCAAGAGAATTTTAGGTACTTTCTGCAAACACATTATTGCCGTAATAGATTTATGCTAAAAGTTTAAAATTTTAAATACATTTTCTTGCAATTATGGTTTGAAAAAATTGGTGTTCATGCTGAACTTATGGGTCACATGATACTGCTTATCCCTGTGCTACAAGTAGGTAGATAGAATTGGATTTTATCTTAACTGTAACACTTTTAGAGGTAGAATCTGTGGGTTATAGCTTATAAGACTTCGTATCATGCTTTTAAGACCAAAGTTTTAATGCTTTATAGGTAAAGAATATTCAACGCTGGAGAGGATGAAGCTAACATATGATCAGCTCATGCAGATCATCAAAGATACACATTGTATTGCGTGCTTTAATATTGTGGACCTGTGTGTGCAAGCACAGTGCACATGCTTAGCACCAGAAGGTGCTCCTCCTTTTGTCATCTTCAGGCATTCTCTACAGTTTGTCAATAATTTCTTTTGTTTCTCCAGCTTCTAGAATCTCAAAGACAGTAGGTGTTGTAGTTCAGGACAATGTCTTTGAAGATAAATTGCTTTTCTATTTATTACATATGTTTTCTTAATAAGTTTTTCTGAACAATTGCTTCTAAGTTTTCCCACCTAGAAAACTGTAATTACAGCATAAGCACCAGTCACATTACAACACTGATATGATGAAATAAAATGATATATGCAAGAATTTTTGAATAGTGACTAAATATTAGCTATACAGTAGGGGTTTTTATACTATGGTTACTATGACTACACAGCAGCAGAAAGAGAACTTAGGTCTTATGTGTACTCTGATAATGTTCCTAAAATGAGTAATGTGGACACTTTTCCAGTCACAAATGAATTTGCAGTCTCGGATCAATAGTAACCTGTCAGTATCTTGAAACTGCATTTTAAATAAATAATTTACTGCTTTTGGGGGAAGCAGTAATTCAAAGAAATGGGTTGTCAGATACTTTCTGGATACTTCTTGTCACATGTCAGAATTACCTCCGTCTTGGGAAAAATAAAACTTTTACTTAAATTTAGGTCACCTTAAGATCTGATGATTTGTAGCATGCACTGAAAAATGTCCTTCAGTTCTTGGCTCAAAAGGATAAATGTGGATTTAAGGTTTTTTGTTTTGTTTTGTTTTGTTTTGTTTTTTACTCTGATCAACAGGTATACATTTAATTTATATTTTTAGGCATGGGTTTCAGAATTTCAAATGTATTTGTCGGTATAAAAACTCATATCTTGATGAGGAGAATTTGAGAACAAATAAAAATCATTGTATGGATCTGTAGAGTTTTAACTGAAGGTGAAATAATTTATAGCTTTACAACTTTTAGGAGAAAATGATTAATTTCTTAGCGAAATCATGTGAATCTCTCATGGCTTCAGTGCCAAGTTACAAAGTGGGTAGCTTAAATCAAAGAACGTAGTCTCCACATTTCTGGTAACCACCATCTGAAATGAGTGCTGTGGAGATACAGTTAAGCTGTTGGCCAAACTGGGCTTCCTTCTGGGACTCCTGTGCCCAGTCTATGTCTTGCCTTTTCCTACACATAGGGCCACACTCTTTGGCTCATGCCCATTTTCTCTACTTTCAGCCTCAAAGGTGAAGCATTATTTCCCTCTGCTCCTAAAACATAGCTGACTTCTCTCTTACTTAGAGTCAAAACATCTCTCTTTTCCTCCTTTATAAAATAATTGTGATCATATTTAGTGTCTACCAGATAATAATCTCTCCATCTCTGCCTCTATAACTTACATCTCCCAGCACTCTTGTTTTGCAGATACGATTCACAAATTCTACGGTCACGACTTAGGTACCTCTGTGTCTTCATTATTTTCGTGTTAGAATAAAATACCTACTACCCACAAGTTAAAGGACAATGGGTAAAATAGTCCAATAACTGTGAATTTATAAAATCAAAATAGTTCACTTCATCATGAAAAAGTAGCATTATTTACTTGGCAAAAACTTATGCATGAATTTCTGCAGGCAATGCACACAAATTGAAAAACAAATTCTCCTCCCCAGAAATGGGCTCTAATTTAGTGGGTCCTTGTTACTGGCTCTTCTGATGTTAGTAGCTTTGTCCTATAGAGTAATTACAAAATGTAACTCAGTTGATAACTACTATATTAACTATAATTTTTCAAATTGACCTGTTAATTTAACAAAGGGTAAAAGTCTAGCTCTTAATAACAATTTTACAGTAAGTAATTGCAAAGGAGTTCTTCATAATACATAAATATCCAGTCAACCCTTGCCAATTAATTTAATTTGCTTAGTGTAATTTAGATGACCTTCATAAATATCCTGTAGATTTATCCAATTATGTTTCAAATAAAAAACTTAATCAAACTGGAATACCAAAAAAGAATGAGCTTCTTTCATAAAATTTCACTTAGTCAGAGTACTCTAAGAAACATGCAGAGAAGTATTAAAGCTCATAGCTCATTTAGGGTATATATTCTATTTCTTTGATTCAGTTTTCAGATCAAACCCATAAACAAATGCAAATATAAATATAACACATGTCTTAGTCAGCTCTCCTTTGAGTGAATACCATGGCACTTTTGTTTAAGAATGTGATCTATTTTACAATTTTGAGGAAGATGGTTGTATTGGTATGTGTGTTGGGATGATGGCTGTGGTCATGATTGTCACCCAGTGAGGAGTTTAGGAATGGAAGCAAAATTTTGCCAGATGCTTTTGTTCACAAACAAAATTGTTTACAAACAGAAGTGTTCATGAACCAAGGTATCACTGCACTTTTCATACAAAATTTAAAAGAACCAAAGTTTAATTTGGATCACGGTTGTAAGGAATTCAGTTCATTGTCAGTTCATTCCAAGGCAGAAAATCATGGTAGAAGGGCATGATGGAGGCATGTTATGTTTTGTGGTTGAGAAGCTGTTCAGGGAAACAATATCACAGGGGAATGACTTAGGGACCAGGTATACTCCAAAGCCACACTCCGTGACTCTTCCCCAAAACATACAGAAGGGGTTTTTATGATTCCTTAGGCAACTCCCGTGTCAACAGTTAACAATTAAGTTTAAAATTCATACCACATAATATTTAATTTTAGATAATTCTGGAGTTGCCTAGTTGTCTCACAAAAATGCAATATATTTATATGTATGTTTATGCTAATACAATAACACCTCAGTTCACAAACACTTCTGTTTGCAAACAATTCAGTTGGACAGAAATGTTGAAAAAATTTCGCTTCTGTTACGGAACTCTGCGCTGAGTAAGGAGCATGACCGCGGTCATCTTTTCCACACAAACACAAATATGACTATCTTCCCCAGAATTATGGAAAAAATTAAGTTCATAAACCCAGGTACCACTGTGCATATAAACATACATATAATTTGTTACATAATATTAGCATGTATTTATGAATGTTTACAATCTCAAAACTTTAAGCTTACCAGTAATTGGTTTATACAGTATTTTATTAAGTAATATCATAAATTCAAGACACGAAAATCAGAAACTCCAAATAGCAGCTAAGAAGTTTCATACTTTAAACATGTACTATGATCATTAACTTATGAGTAGACTTTCTAAATAAATTTTTAAAAGTACATGTTATAAAGCTAAACATTCAGCCTGGGTTTGACAGTGTCATGAAGGTACCTTACATGTGATAAAAATGAAAAATAAAAAAAGTTGATTGAGTTATCACAGTTAGAACAATGATTTTATAATTTTGTTATCCCCAAAATGTAACATTCTGCACTTGCCTAAGACTAATTTAAGAATTATATTATACTGATTCATGTCAGTTTTGCAGAAGACATAACATTGACTAAAGTTCTCTATTAGTTTGTAGAATATTGGGTGATTCAATTCAGTATTTTCCCATGCTTGACAAAATACATAAGGCATCATGGTGGTAGTATAAGACATATCACAATTGGAAGAAGACTGAAACTACGATAGATTATTTCCCTAATATCGTTTTTTAGTATTTGAAAATCTAAAGTAAATCAGGAGAAGAGCTCTTTTATTATAGCTTTTGTAGAGACATCTATGATCTTAAATTCTATTTTGGATCTGAACCCAGAGATTCCTAAATGAATAGCCTTGCTTAAAGAATAGTGCTATTGACTTCAGCAAGCAGACCAAGTGATACTTATGGCCCAGGATTCTATAAAAATATGCAAGTGAGGTTTGTTACACAGGCACTCAATACTAAGATGACTGCCTGAAAGGTTGGCCATGTTACTGACCTTCAACTTATCTTTTATCAGATATGTTCTTGTTAAGGAGTGAAAACTGGTGAGTCTCCACTGGGCTCATCATGTGTGGTGGCAATGATGCCAAGTGTAAACCATATAAATTTCTACCGTTATTCTTTCAATGAGCTGAAGGTTCTCAGCTGGTAAAGGGACCTGAAAATACACCCTTCTTCCACCTGTAAAGGAATGGGGACAAAGAAACCTACCTCCTCCTGCTTATGGGATAGTCTGAGTTTGAATGTACCCTGTGGCAAAAGACTCAATGGTTACCCTGAGTTTTTGTGGCACGACTTCCATGAGTCAAAAAGCAGCAAGTAACTAATTATGCAGCGCAATAGGTTAGGACTCTGTGAGAGCTCTGGGTCCAAGAGATTCTAGGTTTTGGGAAATAGTTACTACTCTACTGACTTACACCATAGGACCAAGAAGCCCAGTTTCATTCAGCATGAATCTATGGACAACGTGTGAGTGACCATCTAGAATAATCTAGAACCTCAAGAAAATATGGGTTTAGGATGTTAATGCCTCTATGATGGAGAGTGTCTGAGGAGACCACTGGATAAAAGGCATCCCTGATGTTTTATATTTTGGGCAGATTCTAGATATTTTTGCTGAAAGAGGCCGCATTCCAAAGACAAACGAATTTACAAGTAACAGGATAAATTGACTTCAGTGAAAATTTTTAGTAAAGATTGTATGTTGCGTACAGACCACCACCCCTTTGCAAGCTTAAAAGATTTTGGGGTTATTGTAACATTTCTTGACAGGGTCGAAAGAAACAGCTGTTTGTATGCGATTGATTGTCAGTAATGGTCAGGGATTAAACTGAAGTGGCGGGTCTTTGAACTATATATGGGACAATACAGAATTCATTTGTATTTTCTTTTTAAGCTTCTTTGTGAGAATTCATAAGGTTTGAATGAGTAGTCAAGTGAGTATTCTTGGATGAAAATAACAGCAATGTAATATAATAACTGTGCTATTCTGGAAAGCTGGATGCCATGAAGACTTTGCCTCCAAAGAATGTGCGAGACTTAAAAGGCCTTTACGTAAACTGGAAGTAATCAGATAAGAGTATATTAGATCTCCTTGGAGATTTAGAAAAAAAAAAATGTACACCACAAATTGTTGAAATAAGTATTGTTCAGAGTATATTACTCTGTTGCATAATAAGTAAATACCTCTTTCTTCCTAATTAGATTGAATGAATAAATTTCCATATTAGGTATGAGGGTTCTAACAGATGAATCACAAGCATCAAGATTCTAGGAGCCTATTGTAAGAAAACATGCATTTATTCCAAATCTAAAAACACGTAAAATTGTGCTGCTAAATGGAAATAGCAATAATCACTCTTTCTAAATAATTCTTATACAGTGAATTTTATTCATTGAAGGGCCCATGTAATTTACAACACTACTTTAAATGGGAATAGGGAAAACATACATGGGGTCCCATTTTTGTCTGGCCAATTTATAAGTCCTAAAAGAGTCACTGAATATAATATGTTAAAAATTGTGGCAGAGCAACTATTCCCACAAAGGGTTTTTTGAGGCAATGAGAGATAAAACCTTGGGGAGCAATGGGTTCTGTGATTAAGATGAAGTGTACTTGTTTGTTCTATATTTTATATTTCAGTCTGCTTAAAATTTAAGGTGAAACCTTCTTAAGTTTGTAGATTTTTCACATATGTCTGTAATTTGAGTTCCAGGATTAAGGCTGTGAAAGTTTGCCAATTGGTATATTTTAGCAGATGTTAAAATTGATCCAGAGCCTTTGTTATGGAGCTGAAAAATTGGATTCCCTTTATTCTTTTCTTGTAGAAAGTCTTTTAGTAATTTTTTATTTCCAAGATAATTAAAGACTTTATTTGCAGTGATTTTGTTTCTTCCTTCTGTATCCAGGCTTCTGTTTGTTTCTGTATCTATGTTTCTCTCTTACTTTTTCTCTCTCTCTCATTTCCTATGTCTTTGTGGTTACCTGATGTACTTTAGAGAGGAAAGGGGTTCCCTCGCCTGTTCATATTTCTTCCACCAGAGACCCTCAAATGAGTATCGGCATTTTGGAATTCACCCAGGGCATTGATTGCTTTATAGAGTTCAAGGACTCAAACTTACATATATGTTCCACAATAATTTTATGTCTTTTCTTTTAATACAGAATATCATGTGCTTTGTTTTGTCAGATACTTTAACAATAGTAGCAGAATTTTGCTAAGCTGCCTGCCTTTAGAATGTAGATGTCTGTCTAAATATTTAATAATGATAGCTCCTCAGATAGTGACCTTTTCCCCTCTATATGTGTGGCTCCTCGCAGTGACCAGGTATCACAGTCTTTGTAGTGTCAGTCATGGCTCATGATGGAATACAAATACACAGTTCATTCTAAGACACAAATATAGGTTTGAGCTCAGACATATGTCCCTGGGACTCTTTAAGGATGTTTTAATTCTGACATTCTAAATGTCAGTTATCAAAACTTTGGACTTACATCATTTAATTCTATAACATAGCTTTTGTAAATTTCAGAAAATGCAACACAAAGTCCAAGCTATTTGGCAAGCAGAAGCCCAAAGAATGTGCATACAAAGTAACGAGTCAAAGCAGAGAACACAGACAATGGTTACCATGTAGGCAGGCTGATCATAGGACTAATTCAGTATATCTTCCTGCAGAGACAGTATGGACTTTAACTCAATATTTGTTTGCAAAGCCCAGACAGATTATCCCATAAACATACACCAAGAATGTATGAAAAGTTGATGATTTCCATACTGAGTCTGCATAAGAATAGCAGGTGAGTCCTCTCAAGTAGATTCGAAATAGATGTTTGAAAAAAATATGATGAGACAGGTTCAGTTTTTTTTTTTTTTTGTATAGTTACAAGGGAATGAGGTATGCATGGATTTAACCTCTCAAAGATCCTAAATAAGTGACCACCTGTACTTTCCTATAAAATTTCTAGATAGGGACAAAAAGGGGAACAAAGTGGTAGAGTTTGTCAATAGACAAATATAAAAGATGGAGTCAAATTCATATCACATGATCTCTGCATTAGCATGAAATGTATAAATCCTACAAACAGAGATTTCTAGGGGCCTGCCAGACAGGTAAATTAATTATGATATTCTTGGGATAGGGACTTTTTGGAGAACTCAGAAACCTGTTCTGAAACCTATGCCTCTAGGTTACTGAGTTTTACAGTTACTATATTCAGAAGCTATTGGAGTGGACCATTAGGAAGTATGAATGGAAGAAAAGGAAATTATCACTGTAATCTTCCCCAATCTTACAGATATTTAACCATTTTTTTTGAAAAAGCACCCCTTGAATGGTTGCAAATATTTGGTTAATTTCTAGCATTCTGAAAATACTGATTTTTGAAAGGTTTTGATCAATTTCCTCACTGCTTTTGTGGAGAAACGAATTTTTTAAATTCCACAAACATCCTTCTCCTAATCTTTTCTTCATGATTACATAGAAAAAAGCAGGATTCTTAGATGAGTCTTCACAACTTTGGAATGTCTAGAGGTCACTTTGGAAGCAAATTTGCGAAGCCAGGTATGTTCAGAAATTTTAAAAGTAATATATTATTAGATGATTCACATTAACTATGTTGTATTAAGGTTAGTACATAAAACTAAAAATTAAGCAATTTATACCATTAATGAAAAAACAGAAATATTCTTTGTTTTCAAGGACTAAATTCTTTCTAATCTTCAAAAATATTTTTCCCTGAAGACAAACTGGAAAGACAATTTAATATTCAGAATCATATAAAATTGTATTTGTGTACAAATATGATAAATTCTATAGAATAAAGATGAAACAGAAACATGGACACTAATTTCCTTCAAAAAAGCAATATATGAAGTAAATTGATTTTAAGAATTATCTTTTATACTTTTTCTTAAAAGATATTTATTTTAGTAGTCACTTTTATTTTATTTTTAGTACAATAATGTGTATGAAAACAAAAGAATGAACAATCTTTTATACTCTGAAATTTCTACTTTTTTAAAAAAATATATATTTTAAAAAGGATAAAACAGAATAAAACCAATCAAAACAGACCAGTGGAAAAGATATAAGACTTCAAAACATTGCAAAATCAACAATAGTTACCATAATGCCTTTTGATGTCTTCAAAATAGCTGCAGATAAATTTGGACATAGTAAAACTCAAACAGAACAGTATAGAATAGAAACAGTAAAAAGCAAAACAATGAATGCAATAAGGGACTTCAAAACAAGCCAATAGTAAATACAAAATTGCTACTATAATATATCTTACTATCTTTGAAATAGCTGCTCCTGCCATTGGATTAGATATAATCAAATACATCAAAAGAGAATAAAACCCAATCCAACAAAACAATGGAAGCAATATAGGACTTCGAAACAAGACCATAGGGAATCAACAATGGTTACAACCCTCAGAAGGAGTTTCTGCCTAGATTTTACACTGTGTACCACTATCTTCTGAACCTATGATCAGGCCACTGGCCCTAGTCCTGCAATGTTAGTGAAACGACAGAGTAGCACAAGCATCCAATTCCATTTCAACTCAATAACTATCATCACAGCCTGTGTTTCTCCAGATAAACTAGTCATTTATGGCAGGGGGTGGGGGTGGGGGATTGGCACTTCTTGTTTGTCAGTCCTTGCATGAAAGGGGCCAGGATTTGTCTGTTCCAGTCTGGTGGTGGCCC
>RJWM01023442.1:0-32146 GCA_004363535.1 Dasyprocta punctata
AGCAAAACTAAACAGCAGGTACTTCCAGGACTACTGATCATAAAAATAAAAGAATCTGACAAAGTGTGACATTAAAGGACATTTTATTTACTGACAGTAAAAACCATAACTTCAGGCAGTGCAAAATGCACCACTGAACCCAATTACAAAGAACTGGTGTCAATACACAATGTTTAAGCAATGCTACACTTGTTTTTGGCAAAGTGCTGTATTGTTCACTCTATAAAACTGACCATCTATGAACCAATCAGTATAAAAAATTTCTATAAAAACAAAAAAATTTAGACAGTGGCTCAAGGAAACAAGCTGCCATTTATGCATAGATTGATGTACAGTATACAATCTAACCAAATGTCCCTTTTTGAGTTTTTCAAGTTGATGAAAAAAGTGTGTGTCCAGAAACACATCAAGAAGGCACATAGTACAATCTACAATACTCTTCAGTCTCCATAACTCATACCCTGCCTTGGAAAAGCAAGTGTGTTCACAATTTTACTTGAGGAAAAAAAAGCCACGTAAAAAAATAACACAATTATTAATTATATTCAAAACTTCAGGGGGAAAACACAACAAAAAACCAAACAAAACCACTCACACACTCCAAGCCTGAAAACATACATCGAACCTCCCCAAGTACTGGTTTGGTTTATATACAAATCCATCTAGAAAACAAACAATACTAAATCTTCAGGCTAATGCAGAACAAAACTGGGCATTTAATAATTATACAAAATTTTAAATGTCACAATGAAAATTCTTAAAAGATATACAAAACATCTATATAAGCTGCCTCCTCCTGAATTGTAACTTCTCCCACATAAAGGATACCACTGCAGATGAGACCAGATACCCTTATCTGTTTGCTTTTCGGTACACCTCTTTCTCCATCTAAACCACTTTAACTGGTGTCAAATTTTAAGTGAAACTGATACATGGCCAGGGTGACCCACTGCTATTATGTAGCTTTTCTAGATAAAGCATTTTATATAAAATTTTAAGCATTAAAATAAGTAGATAAGGATTCCATTTATAATACATCAGCATGGCTGATGGTAGAGAAACCATCCATGGTGGGAGCCCAACTTTTAAGAGTTTAACGAGTATTGGTGGGCCTCATAAAATAAAAAGATTAACTGCAAGGTAATATTACCAATGTATGCTAGTATCTCCCAGTGCAAGGAGCAGTCTTTTAACTGATTCTAAAACAAAAATGCTTGGAAAATTTTCCCACTAACCCATTTAAATGTGACTATCTTCTAGTTGGAGTCCTGCATATTTTTGTTTCCAACTCAGAAAATGAAGATAAGAAAAATATCCTTTCTTACTTTTTAAGAATATATAAAGACAATGTATTTCCTCAAGGGAAGGAGAAATAGCACAGAAATTCATCTTTCAACAAAGACAGAGATTACCAAACTAGTGTAAGCAAAGGGCAATAAAGGGCAATGCTAAACAGCCCTCTTAGTTTTAAGTAAACTATCCTGTTGGTAGAATCCAAGAGCTTGTAAAATGGAAGGTATGTAAACAGGAACAGTTTACATGGGAACTGAAAAAATATACAAGAAATTAATGTTAAAAGAATGCTCCCTGCAATGGGAAGTAAAAATCCAATCACTTTGCATCTTTGACAAAAAACTCCCCACCCACCCGACCCGTAAAAACCCACTGTCACAGAAGATAAATAATGGATGGTTAACCTTCAGCTTGCAGTGCAGGGCCTAATTCAATTAGCTGAGGAAGAAAAAGTAATAAACATAGGATATACATTATATAATGTGTTATTAACAAAAACACAAACTTTGAGGAACATGGCGCTTTGTAAAAGCTCAAACTCACTCATGAAGCACTGCTTGTGACACCACATATTCCAGACTTTTTCCAAGGTAACATTCGAGATTATCAGTTTAGAAATGGCCAGCACTACTAAGTGCAGAGGGGTCTTATTTCTCACTGCTGAGCTTTTAAGTAATATACACTGAAACACACTGTAAACCACTGATGGTTACAACAGCAAAAATAGTAATCAACTCACAAAATACAGTTTGGCCATGTTTCAAAGAATACTCAACAGGTCAGCATCATTCTGTGTGATTATTGGCCTCATGTCTTACACACAGTGGACACCTAGTAAACATCTAGTGACCGAGAATTTCAACCGAATTATGAAACCATTTTCTTACATTTGCCAATTTTAAGACCTTAGATACCGACACCAAAACCACATCACATTATCAAAGGTGGTGTAATCCTAGCCCTGAAAAAAATCCTGGTGACTGAAATTTTTGTTTGCTAGGTATAAAGCATAAAAAAGTAGACCCAGATAAGTGGAACAAAAAGTCAGTAACAGAGATGTGAATGTACATAAGGGATCAAGGAATCTTGAGGGGAAGCAATTAAAAGAACACCATTGCAGTTTCACCTACAAATCTGTTCATGCTGCCAAACAAATTCCCATGGCTGAACTTCTGTAGCTTGTGAGGTGCAAACAATCTGCATGCAATGTAAAACAAAGACGCCCCATGTATGCAGAGGCTTAGGTTCCAAGGACATTTAGCTGGTCTGTTTTCAAGTTACCACCATGAGGCCCTAAACAGACATGGTGTAAAACATACACACCTTCATAAAAACTACCTCATTCCCCAAATCTGGTAAACACAAATAGCAACAAATAACTTCTAACTCAGTTCGACAAAACTTTACAGACTTGGCCCCTAATTAGAAAATAAATAAATAAAAGGGAAGTCAGTATAAAAGGGGATAAGGAAAGAAAGGGAGATCTAGACTCTTGTAAAGAGACTTCCTGGCTCGTCATCGAAGCCAGCGGAAGAATGATCTAAACCACCGTCTGTCTAACTGTGCTCGACCCATCCAACTCTAAACGCCCCGGTCAGAAAAGAATAGAGCTCTTCCTCCGTCCCAGGACTCCCTGCATCAAGCTGTTACGGAGCTACTGAAAAATATAATACTTCACGTAACTATGCTGCTTTTCTCCTTGAAAACACTTCATAGATGTGTGCTCATTTAACTAGGGCTGCAGAGGAGATGGAAGAGTAAGTTGCTGGATTTTAAAGGCAATGCTGATCCATCACTACAATGTGCTCTGAACTGCAAATGTGTTTAATTTCAGAGGAAGCTGGTGAGTGTGTGGATGGCTCAGCAAAACCCATCACAAAAGCAGGAAAACGAAGTGACTGGCTAGAGGTAAGGAAATCAGTTTTTCTGTGTGGAGTTAACTGGCCTATGTGTGAGCTGAACCCTGCACCCTGGCCGCATTAGCACCAACACTGAAGAACGGTTGTGGCAGGACACCGCCCTGGCCCCCATCGCTGGGTTCAGGAGAAAGGCGCACTTGGAAGTTCGCACTGGGTTTGGTCTGGGCAACCCACTTCCAATCAGCACACAGTCCTCATGGCAACTCCATGAGGGAGCCGAGGGTGACAACTGCCCTGCGGTGGAGGACACAGAGGCCCAAGTGGTTACAGATTCTGCCTGAAGTTAAAACAAAAGATGAGGACTCAAGGAAGCCAACCTGTCGCGATGAAAAGACATCTTGAGAAATCCCCCTCCGCCCTTGCTTGCCCCTTGGTAGGACAGGCTTACGTCAGAGGACTTTGCACTCTCTCTCTCCTGTGGGCAGATATATATGAAGTCACTCAGATGCCTGCCTGCTCAAGCACTTCAATTTACAGCTGATGGTGAGGGGCAGTGGACAGAACTGGCAGGAAAGAATAAATACTGGACTAAGGGTCACGTACAGACATGAAATTTCCCAAATGTAATTTCACAGGTCTCATTTCTTCCCTGTGCATGTAAGACAAGTGCTTTTGTCCATGACACCTACAATATTTGTACCACATCACACAGTCACATCGGAATTACTGAATGCACTGTTCACTAAAGCTTAATGTACCTGAATTCCACAGTGAACTGAATGACTCATCTGAAAAAAAAAAAATCACACACAGAAATATATCAAGTTTTCTTTCAAAAGGAAGTCCAGCCATAATTCCATTGTATCCATGGCAAATATCACCTGTTAATGCTCATGTTAGTGTGTAAAAATGTATTCATTATATACAGAAAAGATTATCAAGTACTGGTCAATAAAATATATGGGTGACCCTGAGAATAAATTTTGCTTACTCAAAAGATCAATTAAGTAATACAAAACAAAATGAAATTGAAAGATGCCTATTCCCGTACTCAGCGGGGGGTGGCGGGGGTGGGGGAGAGAAATGTCTTTAAAATGCTAATTCATCTACACTTTTAATAAAGACATCCCCAAACACCAAACACTGTCATTGTATTGATATGTTTCCAAAAATATTCTGAAAAAAACTTACAAAAAAGTATATGTTAGGAGCAAGGCATCAGGTGGTATACAGCATAGAAATCTGGGTTTTAAGATAGTGCCTAAACACACCAATAAACTATGTGATTGGTCACAACTGGCTGTAAAGAGACAGCATATTCATTGTACATCCACACACATATGCACAAATCAAGAAAAACCCACCAGAAAAACTCAGAAGTTCTTAGTAATTGTACTGACGCGGGCAGGGCTGGTGGACGACCCAGCCGTTGTGCCTGACTTGCCGAGAGTGGCAATCCCTGGTAAGATTTTGGCGACGAAGGCTATTTCTGCTCAGAGACTGTCTTTCACTATGTTCTTTTATCCACTGGGGAGGACGAAAGCTCTTGGGCTGTTCCAGAAAAGTTGTATGTGCAGCAAGAGCTGCAACATAGCAGTGAATGTGTGGCCCCATTTCACTTTGGGCTTCCATTCTGAAACAGAAAAGAGCAGAAAGTGTTGAAGAACAGAGTATGTTACTAATGAAACTGAAAAGTTACTTAACAACTCTTTGCCACACTAACTTGTTCACGACTGGATGAGAACGTAAGTGTCTCATGGCTGACAAGTTTAAATTCTGTGACCACACTGACATGGGTAGAAAGAAGTCAGCTTTCCATAGAGTCAGGCATAGCGGACAGAGGCTACAGGTGGCCCAGTAGACTGTATTCTGAAAATATGCTTTCTATGCTAAGTGGATTTAAGTAAGCTTTTCTGTAATCATATTTACTGAATATCTGCATTTGCCAGTTCTCTTGCAAATATTACCTATTTTCATTCTCACCATAATCTTAAAAATAATTTTAATTCCCAAAATTTACTGATCAGAAAACATTATAGCAATGTTTCATAGACTATTTGGCTACAAATAAAATGTTCTAATAAACATGTTTCAAATCTGTATTTCGTAAGAAATGTACACAAAGAAATTGTGACCTAACACTTTTCTAGGAAAGAAGCTTACTGTAGAAGACAGCTCTATGTTTTTATTTATCACACATTTAGGAATGGCACTTACATGGCAATGTCTGAAGACCCTTGTGGAACACATAATCTTTAAAATAGAGCTATACTGTGTATTATTTTATAACTTCTATATTACGAGCCAATCAAGTAGGACTGATCGAAACTATATTAGCACATAACACGACGAATTTTAAGACTTTTTTTCCCCTTAATGGGAACTGAAGTCAGAGTCCTGCATACGCCAGACAGGTGCTCTCCCACTGAGCTACAGCCCCGACCGAATGTTAAGACTTTTAATGGTTATTTTACACAAGACAGACAACTGGATGTTCTGCCTACAGTCACTTGAGGAAAATACTTCTCCTCCATTCTTTTAAGTAGAATTATAAGAGTCCCACTAATAAACTTGAAGTCCCATGAAGAAACTAACAGAAGATTAGGGCTGTAGCTCAGTGGTAGAGTGCTTGCCTAGCAAATGCAAGGCCCTGTGTTCATCCTCCGCACTGCCAAAAAGAGAGAGAGAGAGAGAGAAACTTTCCTGTTAACCAGAAGTTAACATACAGAGTTTAAGAGGTGGGTATTTTAGTCCTAGCCTCCCTGTGCAGACTGATAACACAGATCACACAGTCTCAAAGTGAATGTACTTACTCTGTGCCCGAGATTCTTATAAGCAGCTTTTCCTGGCCCTACAAATGTTAAATGGTGAACTATTAAATTTCTAGTAAGATTTAAAATGCTATTTTAATTTTACTGTTAGGACGTGGTCAACTTTATTAATACTGATTTACTATGGGTCGTTAAAGGAACATACATTACTTAAGATTATGATAGCTTATAAACTTTCACACACAGTATTTATAAAGGCTAAAATGCAATAAAACACACACTCCAAAATCTACTGTAATTAAGAAGCACCTTACTTTTACATGCTTTATGGTAATATTCCTGAGAATAGACAGGATGAGAGCAATTTAACTTTTAAAAGACGTGGTTTATTGCCCTGCTTAGAAAACATACTTTTCTTCTTGGTGGTGCTGGGGTAAAACTCAGGGCCTTGTTGATACTAGGCAAGCACACTACCATTTAGCTACATCCTCAGCCCCTAGAAAATATAGATGTTTATGAAGTAGCTAATTTTGGTAACATCTTATTCTATTTTGATACAGTGAACCACTCAAGAATTTTAAGCCTTTTAAGTTTAAATATCATTTTAGTTACTATGATAAAACTATTAAGAATTTATAGGACTTCCCTATGTGCAGAAGAACTCAAAGTTCAGTATACTGTTTTGATACTTCATTTATGGAAAAAAATGCCTGTATTGGTTTATCTTCTGTGGGTTTGTTTTGTGGTACTGGGGATTAGGCCCAGGACACCACACTGAACTCCATTCCCAGCCCTTTTAAAGATACTTTTATTTTGAAATAGGATCTTGATAAGTCACTAAGTTGGCTCAGCTGGGCTTGAACTCATGATCATCCTGCCTCAGCCACCAAGAGTACTGGGATAACCGGCATGTGCCACCAAGACTGGCTTATCCTGTGTATCTGTAATATATGACTGCAAACTCAAGTGATACAAAAATAGCATCCTCAATGCATCACAACTGCAAACATATAACAACTAGATGCAGCACCTGGTCATGGACTAGATGGTGTGTTGGACTAACTTGATGAAATATTCTAGGCTCTATTAGGAAAATGTATGATTTGGGTAGTAATTTACAAAGCAAAATGGTGGAGACCATCACCTAAACAAGCAGATTATAGAATAGTGTGTAAAGCATGATTTTGTTTGAATTAAAGGTTTGGTTGTGGAGTTATGGACATACACAGAAAACCACAATCTGGAAGGCTGTTTCCTAGGATATAATATTCATCCCTGCAGGGTCATAAGAATGTCATTTCCAAGTTTTAAATTTCTGCATACTTGCATTTTCTGCAAGACACCTGAACTGCTTCTATGTAGCTTTGCAAAGCTACTATGCAGACACATATACATACTTTAAACACTGAAAAATATACAAATGCCAGTAAGCAAAGTATTAATCATGCTAAATTCTTGAGTGTTGTTCCTCAGACACAAGATGAGGCTCAAGAGGGAAGAATTTCTAAGAACTGAAGAAATTAACTATAAAGCAATTAAATACCACCTCCAGAAAGTTGTATTTTAAATTTCTGTTGGGATGTCTGACTGACCTTTTAGTAAATTATGGGGCTGAATAAAGGGCTTTATTCCACCAACAATCTTACCTGCTCTACAACCTAGCATCACATAACTGTATTAGCATACTGTGTTTTGTTTTGGTACAAGAAAAATGAAATGCAAAAATGTTTAGCCTTGTAAAAGACCATTTACAATATTGAGACTTGTGAGTACAACAAACTCGAGTGAGTTAAATTAAAGAGCTGCCTGGCCTTGTTTATATTAGGCAAACAGGAAATAGAAGATATATACAATGGTCTATTAGTGGAGTCGCCTGGATGATCCACAGCAGCCCCTCACCCGACAGCACTCATCATAGTTTTCTGAACTGCTGTAAAGGTTTCTAAGTCACCTGGACCTCTGGCCTGTGAGATGGAATTAGGTTGGTACCAATATCCCCAAAATGCTCCAACACTACACAGAACTCTCCACTGAAGAAGGGTATGCTCGATTAGCTGGACTTTGAGCTAGTTAACACAGTGATCGGGCTTTACTTTAGAAACAGGTGGGCTCGAGCAATCTCAGATCTACGCCCTGGGTTTGTTCTCTAGATAAGGTCACAGAAGGTCTGAGAGTTCATTTGAAAATGCCAGTCTTCACTCACTGGCACCTCCCTGAACTTCTCAGGCTCTGCCCACACCAGCTGCCATGCAGCCAGAATGCGTATAAGATGCCTGCACATCACCCAACACGACGCTGGTGTGAAATCTTTACAGTGAGGTAAGAGATAGCTCTTTAAGCAAATGTTTTGGTTTGTAAACTGCCTTTTTACCTTATGCTAAAAGTTTCTAATGCTTTCAAGGTTAAGCAGTATTTAATGTAATCATTAGGAATACCTGGGAGAAAGATTTGAGACATACTATTCTCACTGAATTTGATACCCTAAATAATCTAGTCTATAGCATGCCAGAATTATACTCTAAGATACTTAGCAGAAATGCCAGTCTTATTTCCCTTCAGTAGCAGAAAATAAATGAGACAGCTCTCTAATATATCAGTGGGGACATGCTATAATAAACTTTATAAAAAATCTAAAATAAACAAGTTTTTATGCCATTGATCACGTGTACTACGCATAAGCTTTCATAAATCTCTGTCAAGACTACTTTTTTGTCAAGACTATTTTTGCATTTTCTAAAAACTGAGTTTTGAAGTGTAGCATAAATGCACAAAATGCATGCTCATCAGACTGCTGGGGGAGAGAGAATAAACTTGAAATGTACCTGGGACTGCTCGGGTTATGGAACTCATCGGTCCCACAGCTGGCCTCACTGAGGCCAGGGCAGGAGTTGTGCACAGCATAGACAGACATGCTGGGATGTTCAATGAGAAGGTTTTCCAGAGGGCTCGTTTCCACCTTGATAGTGGTTAATCCACCTGCAGTGAAACACGGGGGAGGGGTGATAAACCAGCTCTCCTCCATTGGGCAGGACTCAAACTGGAGGAAGCAGGAATCACTCGTATCAGCCAAGCACTCCAAAGTTGCAGGCAAACAGGAAAAGACTGAAGGATGCTCTGTAGGTGACTCCTGACTGATGTCATTATCTTCTTCTTCCTCTGCTGAGAAATCGGTGCAAGTATCTAGATCAGGTTCCATGTTACAGTTCACATGCGTAGAATGGGTTCCACAGGAGGATGATCACGTCAGGTGGTTACAGCGGAGCCACCATCAAATTCACAGCATAGAGAAAAGAGAGGCAACACTGTTAGCTGATGCTCATGTTCTTGCCTTTAGTTCAGAAACAAGACCATCTACATTCACTCATAACCATTATAAAACAGTTCCCGAGAACTGCATCTGGCGGTGGGCACACGACCACGGCTTTGCAGGAATGGCTTCAGGACTGTTTCTGTTCTGCGGAACAAACACAGTGAGCCGCATGGGTTCCTGCTTGTCTAACGTGAAGGTTTCCACTACCATGCCTCTGGCTGGGTCACCCTGTGTGAGTTGTGAAATTAGAAAATCTGACATCAATTTCTCTGATCATCTGACACAAAATATTTCTTGATTTACTTTTTCATTTCTTTGTGGCACTGGTGACTGCACAGTACAGACAGACACACTGGGATGTTCAATGAGAAGGAGTTCTTTTTATTTTTTATTCTGGGACAGGGTCTTACTAAGTTGCTTAGGCTAGTCTTGAATTTGTAATCCTATCTCAGGCCCAAATTGAATATTTTTTTGAAAGACAAATTCTTGTTTACTTTGAAGATTTAGAAATCTTCAGTTACTGGTTTACTTATGTAAAAAAAAAAAATGACATGCAAGCATTTCCAGTTTTATTAAGATTAACCACTTACCTATGAAGTCAACAAGAATCCATTCATCATCTTCTTTTTCACTAAATTCTGGTTCTTGGTTAGAGGCAATATTGACTTCACCCACAAACATTTTATTTAGCCTCTGGAACATTGTTAAGGCAAGAATGAGACTTTGGCTGTCCTTATAGCTGAGATTTCAAAACCCTGCCTTCACTCCACCGGATGGCACAGACAGGAAGTTAAAGTGCACGGGGTGCTTAATTCAACTTAGGTGAAAAGCAAGAGGAGTCATTAGCCCTAAAATAAAACAGAAAATCAAGGTTATTTTGCATCAGCAAATGTTTATATTTTATGAGAACACACCCACATCCCCTCAGAAGAGAACATATGCCTTAGCCTACACTATAGCTGCCCCCTTGCTATGGGACTCAAACACAAGATGTGCAATAGCTTTTCTACAACACCAGGGATCAAGTACTCATATGCATGTAAATACCTTGAAATACAAAAGAGGTGGAGCTAGATTTGTTCACATGTATGCTTTTATGAATCTGAATAATCCATTTCAAGCTCAGTACTTCTTTTCTGTAGTACAGGAGCAAAGACTACAGATTAATGGTCTTGCTGTGATATTGAACTGTCCAGAAGTCTTTTCCAAATGAACGGGCAATAATGATTGGGGACCACCATTATGTCAGGCCCTCATTTCCCCGTTCTGTACTTTCTGCTTCTGACTGTAAGCACGGCTAAATACTGCACACTTAAAATTGACAACTACAGCACACTTCAGCCTTCAGGACAATGCTGGCATGGAGACTGTGCACTACAGAAAGCTGAGCCAGGCAGCGACTGGAACTGGAGACACCGTTCCTTGCGCGGCTTAGCAGGTCGATGCTGGAGCGTCTAAGTGTGCCAGGGTTCAAATCTAGGGTCCGCTGCTTACTGGCTATAAGATTTGGGAAAGTGCACAATTTTAGCTAGCAAAAGCTCCTACCTCTGGGGGCTCCACTGAGTTCTAAATGACAAACTTGGTTTTATCCAGTGTTTCAGATTCACAATATCCATTTCTACCTGGTTACCTGATAGCATATCAAACTGAACAAATATCAAAAAGAACTTTTTATGATTCCTCCACAAACTTAATTCATATGCCCTGCCCTTTGTCCTTTCTTGGTAAACAGCAGCAGCAGGCCCCAGCAGTTGGTTATTTGGGCAGGAAATCAAGGAGTTTACCCTTGTGTCCTTCTGCTCCCCATCAACACTTGCACCTTCTCCAACCTACCAGTGAGTCCTGTGGACTATGGCTGCACCATTCTCATCCTAGTTAAATCAACCTGCTATCTCTCCAAGACTGCCCAAACCACCTCCTAAACTGTATTATATTCAATCATGAAGGTCCTGTCCAGATCTGACTTGTTAATGATATAATGCAGGCCACGAACGAGTCAGCACACCTGTTCTCCGCAGTTTCCTGTCCAAGTCAACTATTATTCTACAAATAGTTACTGAGCACTTTTATGCATCAGGGCTGGAGCTGAGCACTGGGGAGACAACAGCCAACAAGGCCCTCCCATGGCAGGTGGAGCCACCCAGTGGAATGAATGCCATGGGTGAAGTGAATGATCCTCAGACCTCGTTGGTTGCACCCTGCAGTAAGTGGCCTTAACCTTCTGTGGCTGTGATCAGGAATGGAGAACAGGCAGAGGGAACATTACAAACCTTGCAGACAAGAACGTGGTGCCTTCTGCATGGCTCCAGAACTAGACAGAGGTCACAAGAGCAAACTGAGGGCTGAGTAGGAACCAGACCCTGCAAGGCCTTGAAGGACAGATGTTAAAGGAGGAAAAAGTCAAGAAACCCAAGTTTCTGGCTTGGGCACCAAAGGGACAGCGAGACCATTTAGGGGACTAAGAAAACTGCACAAAGTATGGGTTGGGCACTGAACGAGCTGATTTGGAGAATCTGATAATACAGCTGGAGATTCTAGTAGGCGGGTGAATTTAGGGAGAGTTGGGTGCGCAAATTTGGGAACTGCCAACACAAAGCGGGTAACAGAAATTTTAAGAATGGATGAGATCACACAGAGACAGAAGCATTCTCCCCCCACTACTGGGGAATTGAACCCAGGGCCTCACACATGTTAGGCAAGTGCTCTACCACTGAGCTATATCCCAGTTCCTTTTTGTAACTTTGGGTAGGGTCTCACTAACTTCCCAGTCTGACCTCAAACTTGAGAACGTCCTATCTGAGCCTCCCAAGTAGCTGGAATTACAGGCAAGTTGCCACCATGCCAGCCCTAATCACTTCTTATCACAAGCATCAGCTCTGAATCCATAACTTTAGGCTCCTTCACTCTCAAAGTAGTCCTCTCCAGTTACTGAAGTACTTGAGGCATGCAGCTGCCACGGCTCCTCATTCATTATCCATATATAAACTAGAATGCTACAGTTTGGCACACAACTACAAGAGTAGAACATCTCAAGACAAATGTCATCAGGACACTGTGTCACAAGGCATCTCCAGCCATTAATTATTAAAGGTAGGTAAACAGGAAGTATCACTTGCATAACCAGTCTTTCTGAAACCCTCTGAAAAGCAACACAGCCAAAGCAGGACAGCTGGAACTCTAGTATGAAAATTCAAATTCAGCTTTCTAGTCTGTGTAACAGAAATTAGGAGAGAAGCAAGCTGTGTAGTTTGTGGCCCCCAGTGGGGTGACAGCTGTCTCCCGGCAGATGAGTCACCTCAAGGTCTGATGTAAATGAAGGGTTTCAAGTGTATCGGCTAGGAGGGGAAAAGGTATCTTCAAAACCCTATCTCATTTTGCATTCACTGAGCAGCTGAGAGAATTACTCCCCTTTCCAGAGCACAGGGCTGGACTCTGGCCCTGCATCAGCTAAGCAGCTGGGGCCACTGGGTGGACCCCTTCGCTTGTCCTGAAGGTGCACCTTGTCCCCTGCCTCTGATGCCACCTGAGAGCAAGGGATGGGGCTTCAGATCAGATGAATACCAGCCACAGTGCACGAAATACTGCCAGGGGACTGGGGCAGCTTCAAGTTCCCAAATGCAAGCTGCCGCTCTGGCCACAGTTCCAGCCTATGCAGAAGCCAGCTGGTGCCAGGACACCCAGGACTGCCATTGGCAAAGCGGCCCTAAAGGGCTCTCAGCACAAGGCATGGCTCATGGACTTCTGAAGTCGGAGGCAGCCTCCAATCGTTCCATTTCTCTGCGTGGCCCCAACCAGGGGTAGGCAGAGTGCAGAAGCCCATCAGTCACAGCTGGCACCGACATGACAACCCCCCAGGGTCCTGTGGCAGGGACACAGACTGGAGTCTGGGGGAGGGTGGAGAAGCACTGGCCTAGGGAGTTGCCTCTGGGTTCTAAGGCAGGTGGCTAGCACTAAACAATTTAGCCTTTCTGAGCCTGTCTCACTGGCAGAGAAATGGGTATACCACGTCAGACTGCCTCTAGGCGGTGCCACAAGCGTCCAGCACAATAAAGAGGTGAGGTCAGACTAAGCATGCAAAGTTCCTTCAGCCTTGCTCTCTGTAGGTATCACAAAGGCCAGAGAGCTGCTGGAGAGACCCCCACCCACTGACATTGCTCAGGGAGGTGGCCGCCAGGCATGTTCAATAAGTGAGCATTTAGAATGTGTCTAGTGTGAGCAATGTGCTGCTTTTAAACTTTAATCCATTTAAATTTAAAAGCTGATGTTGGGCGTGGCAGTACTATCTGAAACCCCAGCACTCTGGGAGCCTGGGAAACTTAGCAAGACAATTTCAAAATAAAAAAGGGCTGGGGAAGCAGTTTGGTGTGAAGGCTCTGGGTTTAATTCCTAGTACTGAAAAAAAAAGTTCATAACTGAGTCAAATTTTTTAAAATGTTCAAGTATGTTTGGAACAATTAAGGTACATAAATCTACTTTTTCAACTGTAAACTTCATGATATCTAAATTCAATCAAGTTTTTTCCAGTGAGAATTTAGCATCTGAATTGATAGGCCGTATGTGTACACCCTGGAGTATCTGAAAGACTTAGTAGCAAAAAAAGTGTGCTTGGTAAATAAGGAGGAGGGGAATGGGGAAAAAAGCAGCAGGATATATCATGCACAGGCACAAATTCCCTATGATAAATGTGAACATTATGTGTATCTAAAATATACCAGTTAAAAATATGTAAAAATCTCTCAATAATTTCTACCTTGATTATATGTTAAAATTATCAATTTTGGATAGATTAGGTCATACATTTATACAATTAGTATCACCTGGTTTTTTTCCTGTTTAACATGACTACTAGAATGCACAAGTGGCCCACATTATGTTTCTGCTGGACAGTGCTGTTCTAGAAACATCCCCTCCAAACTTCAATGGCCTGCTCTCACTGGTGAGCCAAGCAAGGGCTGTCCCTGCATAACCACTGCTCCCCGTGACCTTGGTTCCTGCTCGGGGTTGAAGGCTCTCTGCGGGGCTGCTTCTGTATGGGGCTAAAAGGCAGAGAGCAGCTTCGGACTTCTCTCCTCCCCACCTGGTCGTGGACTATTTGAGAGCAACACGTCTAGGACAATGATAAAAACCAAAATGAAAGTTCTGCAGAAAGCCCAAGTCCCAAGAGAGACTGACAAATACAGCTCTGGGATTAGCAGAGGGAAGAGGGAAGGGTGGCCAGGTCTGCTGCTCTCTGAGACACCCTCGAGCTTTAGGCTGCAACCGGTCTCAGCCCAGCAAAGAAACAGTGACAGGGCCCAGGCATCTGCAGAAGGCTGATTTGCCCTCTCTTCCTGGGCTCAAAATATATCCACGCCACCTGCCTTTCCAAAAATAAATTACATCTTTTTCACTGTAAAATGAAAAAGGCACATTATAAAAAGTCTAAAAACATAAGGAGAAGAATTATTATCTCATTGCTGTGTCACAGTCATTGTTAGTGTCCTGGCTAAGTTTTTTTGTTTCTATTACAGTTGCAGTCCAGTGAAAGCATAACCTGAATCTCCTGCTTTGTTACTTAACATTTTGTCATCAGCGTTTTTCCTATTATCACAGGAGTGGAACTGTTCCGTGGGCAGGCTCTGGAGGAAGCCTGCTGGATCGGACATCTTGGCTCTGCTGCTGCAGACTGTGTGAACTTGAGGTTACTTAGTAACCTTGTGGGGCTCCAGTTTTCTCATCCTTAAACAGGAATAATAGTTACAAAGCTTACTTCTGAGTGCCAACACCAGGATTAAGTGTGTGACACTCAGAACAGTGCCTGGCACATGGCAGGCATTCTGTAAATATTAACTACGGGTTCACTGCAGGCCAGCTGCGGGAACAGGAGCAAGTCAGTCAGCATCTTTGGGGCCAAGTTTCTTTATCTGTAAAATGTCCCTATAATTACAGCTACCACGTACTTAGTTTTTATATGTGATTCGGACTTTAAGTATGTATTTGTCCCATTTTACTGATGAGGAAACTGAGGCCCAGAAATTAACTTGCTTGAAAGTGACAGAGCCAGGCACAGGCTGAGCCAGCATTAGAGCATGAATCCGATTGATTCCACTCCCTTGTTTTTCTCTGTATATGATCTTTCAGGTTCCTTCCAGATTCTACTCTGGTTCTGTGAGCCAGAGGATAGTGCTTTTCAGTTGGTTTTGGCTGCCAGCAGGCGGCTCCAAAAAAACAGTATTTTTAAATTAAAAAAAAAAAAAGAAAGAAAAACAACTACAACTCTGATGCATGCAGTGGTGGCTCCTGGACAGTTTCGAAATATCAGGTGGCTAAACACACCTTTGTGGAAACACAGTCTCAAAATGATCTCTCTCTTTATAACCACCCCCTCCAACCAGTTTAGAAAACTAAAGATGCTGATTCAAATACTTTAAAATCACTTTTGAACTTCAGAAAAACAAAGCCAAGAAAGCTGTCTTTGCTTGTTCCACCTCTGCTCTGTCTATTCAGTGGTTTACAAGGGACTTTATTCTCCCCACCAACCCACCACGGTCTACCCCACGCCAGTGGACAAAGACAGCAGTGAGTGGTACTTCACTGCCTGTTAACCTTGACTTTTGAAAGCTGGGACATTCCCAAGGGAAATCAGAGAGCTCAAAAAGAACAAAAGATAGGATGAAAAAACAAGAGACCTTAGTCACAGAAATTAGTAGGTCCTGGTTCCAAGCAGGGGTCGTTGAAAATTATGCTGCCAGTTGAGAATTGTATTGGCTGCGATTTAAAATCAAAAGCTTCCTGGTGCTTTTCACACCTGCAAATGAAAAGGGTATTTCAATTACCAAGCAAGTGGTTTCAGGATCATTGGGAAGTCAAGGGTCACATCTCACCTACACACACCCCCACCCACTCCTCGTTTTCTCAGAACTACTTTGTATTCTTTCAGCCAAGGATGCCCAGGTTCTTAGGCGACACAGAAAGAGCAGCTCCTTAATCTCTAAATTTGAATTCACACACTAGGCAAATGTACTCCGAAAATACAATCAAAACAAAGCATTCCCACGTGAAATTCATTTGCAACTTTGAAACAGTAAACATTTCCTTTTAATTCGCTTTGTGGCCTTACATTACCTAATCTCTGTGCCTCCCTCGAACTTCCTTTCTGTAAAATATAATTAGGCCTGCTCCGCGGAGTGGTGGTGACGGCCAATCCGGCTAACTGAAAGCCCTCAGCGCAGGAGACGGCACAGGTGACCGAGATGGTCGCGATTTCAAGACGCAAAGCGCTCGTTCCACAGGTGCAACCTCCAGCCGTGTTGCGTGAGATCGAGCCGGGACAAGGCACAGGCCAGCCACAGCTGGGCGGGACCCGGGAACCGGGACGGGGGTGCTGACAGAGCCACGGCGCGCGCCCCGCAGCTCGGGGGACCCCAGGGACGCGCGGGGGAAGCTGAGACCCCGCGGGGCGCGGTGGAGGGCGCCCCTCCGAGCCCTGGCGTCGAACTCCGGGAAGAGGCGGGGAAGGTCCCGTCGCGTGCACGCAAACAGGTCAGGCTCGGCGGAGGAGGGGCAGGCGGAGCCCGAACCGCAACCGCCGCCAAGCGTCCCGTCCGCGCCCCGGGTCGCTGGGGTCGCGGGGCCGGACCGCCCGCTTCGGTTCAGTTCGGTTCGAGCCCGAGCCCGGCCCCGCTCTCGCCCTCACTTACGTGGGCCGAACCGCGACGGGCGCTGCTCGCGGGTCCCGGGACGGCGGCGCGGGGCGGCTCCAGTCTCCGAGCTGCCCCAGGCCGCCGCCGGCGTCCGGGTCCTTTTGTTGCAGCGCTGCTCTCGTTCGGAACAGCTGATCGCCGCCGCGCCGCCCCCAGCCGCGCCAGCCCGGGCCCCACCAATCAGCGGCGCGGGGGCCCCGGGGCCGCCCTGCGAGAGGTTGTCACCAACGCACGTGACCTGGCGCCGGCCCGCGACGCAGCCGGCTCGGAAACAAGCCCGGGCAACAAAGCCGGGAGCCGGGGAGGCGAGCGGGGCGTACGGAACGGACCGGGCGTCCAGGGGGAACCCGGCGCTGCGGCGACTGGGGCGGGAGCGCGGGGCGTGGGGACTCACGGAAACGGGCAGGAGCGAGGCGGGGGAGCGCGACTTCAGTGGCCCCTTTTCACCCTTGGAGGAGCTCAAGGTTTGGGGCACCAGGAATACATTGTTTTTGAATTGTAAGGGGACCGTTAAGGACACCGAGAGCGCGGAGGATAAACACTCCAAGAGCCCCCGCCGGCCTGCGTAGGGTGACCCTGGGACACGGTGACCAAGGCGAGCTCCTTCTGGGCCCCAGTACAGGGGATTCCAGGCCGCTCAACCCCTGTGAGACGAGGAGCCAGGCCCCCCCTGCGTGGAACTCACCTTGGGAGCTGACTGAACTTGGCCCCGGGATCTGTCTTGAGGCAGGAGCCATCAGCCCAGGCCCCAAGGCAGAGGTCAGGACCCTCACAGGGATCTGTGCCGCCCAAAGAAGAGCGGAGAGCTGCTTCGTCCCGCTGTGTGTCTGTGTATTTGCGTACAGGCAGCGGAGGCTGAGATCTCTCTCCTGTTCACCTGCGAACTCTGCACATTCTCACGGGGCCTGCCTACTCCTTAGCTATTTATAGTCAGAAGAAAACGAGACCATGCACTTGACAGTGCCTTCCAAACCAGAGCTCTGTACACACGCAGGAGGCTTAATTGTGTCGGGCGAGGGCAGGGGAGTCATGTTGAGGTATATCAGTTCCTGTGGATCCTGTTTGGACTGAGATGTAATCCTTTGACCCAAGTGAAATGTATAGCAACTCTGCAGATTGCTGTCTGTCACGCATTACAGTCTCCAAAAGACTCACTCCGACACAAGAATGGGATGGTCAGTGTGTTTCAGGAAATTGACAGTCAGAGCAATAATGATAAAAAAAACCTGTGGTGGTCATTAAACCTTACGAATTACCAGGCTGTAATTTGTGGACTGATAATTTCACGGAATTAAACATGACCTGGATGTTATGCCAAAGCAAGTCCACTCTAATGTTTTTCTCTCAAATTCACTACTATGCTAGGAGTCTCCCACCATCTCTTGTTTCTACTTTGGAATTCAAGAAGAGACCATCTTTCCATGCAGAACCAAATTATGGTAACAATCATTAAGGTCTCATTTTTAAAAAGTTAAACCCTATCTTTTTCCAGCTTGGTAAGGTTTATTACAGTAAAAGGCCACAATACTTGCTTGTGCTAGAGAGAACAGTGTGAAATAGATGTCCAGGGGTGCCCCCACAATCCCTCTCTCCATCACAAAGGGGAATTTTTTTCCCTCTCCTTGAAACTGGACTGACCATGTGACTGCTTCGACCAGTAGCATGTAGTGGAAATAATGTTCTTGAACTTCCTGGACATTAAGAAAATCTGACAGTTTCTACTTCGCACCCCCACACCAGGTGTGGGGCTTGGGGAAAGCCAGCTGCCACAGGACGGGCAGTTCCATGTGCAGAGGCCCAAGCAACCACATAGAGAGGGCACAGGACAGGACAGAAATTCCTGGCCAGCTGCTGACCTCCTGCCCATTAGCTGAGGTACTAGACATGAACTGGAAAAGCTCTCTAGGAAGTTCCATCCTCAACTGACACCAGGTGAAACAAGCAGAGATGCACCATCCTTGGAGGCCTGCTACAAAGCCAAGTCCCAAACACACTGCTGCTATTTTGCAGTACTGCAGCCAAGGCTTCACCCAAGCTAGGCAGGTGCTCTACCCCTGAGCTACATTCCCTGCCCCTGCCACTGACTGTTAAGACAGTAACTCTTGAAGAGGGCTTTGTTTTGTTTTGTTTTGTTTTGTTTTGCAGAGCTTGGCATTGAATCCAGGGCCTCATGCATGCTGGGCAAGTATTCCACCAATAAGCTACATTGACAGTTCTTTGGGTACTTTTTAAAAGCAGGAGTGGACAACCAAAACACAAAGCTGGAAACCAGAAAGGCCTATCGCAGATCAACTATCTCTAAACTCCACAAAGTACAGAGTTTTTGTGCTTGGTTTTGTTTTGTGATACTGGGGCTTGAACCCAGGCCTTGGCACTGAGTGTTACCCCAAACCTTGCTTTATTTATTTATTTTTGGTAGGGGAATTGAACTCAGGACCCTGAGTTTGCCAGGCAGGCACTTATGCCTCTGAGCTATATCCCCAGCCTTGCTTTATTTTTTCAGACAGGGCCTAAATTTGTGATCCTCTTGCCTCAGCTTCCCAGAGTGCTGGGATCGTAGCTGTGTAGCGCCATACCCAGCGAGATTTTGGGATTAAAAAAAAGGAAGAAGAAAACTACACTGAGATTCCACCTCACCCCCAAAAGAATGGCTAGTATTAAGAAGTCAACCAGTAACAAGTGCTGGAGGAGCTGTGGACAAAAAGGAGCCCTTCTCCACTGTTGGTGGGAATGCAGGCTGGTGCAGCCACTGTGGAAGTCAGTGTGGAGGTTCCTCAAAAAACTAGGATTGGCGGTCCCATTTGACGCAGCTATTCCCCTTTAGAGTATCTTCCCAAAAGAATTAAAAATATCCTACCACAGTGATATATATGCGCCTAGGTTTATAGCCACACAGTTCATAGTAGCTACATCTTGGAAACAACCTAAATGCCCCTCAACTGAGGAACGGACAAAAAAGATGTGGTATTTCTATATAATGGAATACTACTCAGCTATAAAGAATGATAAACTAGACATTTTCACTCTTAAATGGATGAGTATTGAAAATATACTTCTCAGTGAATTAAATAAGTCACACATATGTAACCATCGTATTGTTGCACTTGTGTGACAAACTGAAAGAAAATCTATGTATGTATATAAAAAATTAGTTAAGATAATTAAAGAATTTTGAGTGAAAAGTAGTTTTCACAGGGTCATTTTCAGATTTCATTTTTAATGTGAAATGTTCTTTTGAGGGGAAAGTTTTGTGCTAATAATTTTCTGGACAATGTTTCATGTCTATATCTTACACTCTAAACAACTACTGTGAATATAACAATATGCAATGTGTTGATTATTGTTACTCTCCTACTTGTCTGTTGTGAAATTCTGTTTTACTTTACTCTCTTACTTTTTTTCTGTTTAAAATTTTAAAAATATAGGCAGAGTGGGCTGAGTTGGAGTCCAGTGAAAGATACTTTCCTGGCATGCTCAAGGCACTGGGTTCAATCCCCAGCCAACACACGCACACACACACACATGCACACACAAATCATCTTATCTTGGGAGTCATTTGCTTCCTGTTTATTCTCTTGCTGCTTATAATCTTGCCACCTGGTACTTGTTTGTCCCAGTGATACAAGAAGGGGGGGGGGGGGGGGCAGTGTCAGTAGTCTGCCCCTATGAGGGGGAGCATTTTATTACAGACACTGTTTGAAACTCTTGGGACATGATAATAATAAAAAGCAAACTGACTTTTAGGTTTATTGTTTTTAAATTCTGTGTAGACAAAGAAACAAAAAGCACAAAGCACTTCACACCCTGTTGCCCACACCTGGGGTGGAACCTCTCACTGCCTGCCTCCTCCACTGCTGTTTACACACACACACACACACACACACACACACACACACACACACAGAGGCCGTGAGGCTCAGAGGGGGCTGTCTGAACATAGCTGGACTGTCAAGCCACACAACTGCCAACCAGCCTCTCATCTGTTGGCTGACAAAGACCCAGCCGGTTCCCCGCCCGGGCAGACCCAGTGAATCCAACCATCCTTTAATTCACAGGATAATTCTTAGAGTGTTGCTATAGCACCCAGCTCCAGGCTGACCCCCAGCTGCGGGGGTGACCCTTTCGCCATCTGTCAGCACACCCTTGTCTGTTTTCCAGGGAGCTCAATACACTCCCTTATCTACCCACACAAAAGGGATTCAACCTCAAGTTTTGTTTGAAGGACAGAGGGCAGGACCATGTCTATGCCAGCATCCAGACACTGCACAGTGCTGCTAATGCGCCTGCCTCCCGCTGGTGAAAACGGGCTATGGCCGTCATCCTGCCAGTTGCATCCAGGCTGCTGAAGAATGTTTCCCTCCCAGGCCCCAAGGATAACCCCACAGGCTGCGAAGCACACACAGCCTGCTCAGCCACAAAGCAACAAGTTGCACTGTGGAAAACACTAAAGCGAAGTCCACTTAGGTCATTTTCAATCCTCTCATTCACATGTATGTCTGCTGGGCTTTGAGCATGCTGCCGAGTGTCTGAAAAAGACAGAACAACCTCTAAAACTACATTTTAAAACAATCACTTGTAATTCTAGCAAAACCTATGTTTCAAGAGAAGAAGAAGAAAAAAAGAGGCTGTGTGCACCAGAAAGCCTGAAACAGAAGGGAGCAAAAGAGTCAGTGAACACTGCTTTCAGAAATAAAAGTAAGATGGAAATCTGTCGGGGCTGCCAGTTACTGTCTGGGGAAGAAGTCAGGAGTTATTTTGGGGCCGTAAGTGTGATTGTTTTTCAAGACCCTGCAACCTTCATGACTTCTGTATTTTGGATTTTCAGTTTTTATTTTGTTCTTTGGTGCTGGGCACTGAATCCAGGCTCTTCCTCATGCTTAGCCCTTCCTCTATCACTGAGACCATTAGCTTTTTGAAACCCTAGTTTCACAAATGATTAGAAGATCTTTTAAATAAAAGAGGGCTGTGTGCTGGCAGATGCACTAGTGAGGAGTGGGGAGGAGCCCGTCTCACAGAGCTGCCAGCATGGGAAGAGCCCCTTTTCTGGGTTCTGTAAAGGCTCAACTTTAAGATCTTTTAGTTCCTGGGTGAATGTACAGATAAGCCCATTATTTAGAATTATGTCAGAACGTCCTTACAACAGAGTGGAAAGCAGGTTCATCCCTAAGTGGGAATGGTCTGGCTAGGGCGTGCTACACAGTGTCAGTCCACATAGCTCCCCGCCCCTGGGAGCCATGGAGCAGGGGGACCCACTCTCTGGGAAAGTGCTCTTGGTCCCATGGGGCTGTCAGTGTGTGAGTTATTACTCCCACAGCCAAAGCTACCTCTTCACGCTCTGCTGCTTCTGGGTCACTGCCCAATGATCCCATCAAAGGCGACCTGAGGTGGGATTTGTGACTATAAATTGCTCTGTTACGGGAACAGCTTAAGTAGAATGTGCCTTTCTGCCTTCTCCAATCAATGACACAGATAATATGATTGCTCCTCATGTACACTACACACTGCTTCAATAACATGCCTACTTAAGGAACAATTATTCTTTTTTGCTTGGATTAAATATCCGCGACACTTTGCAAGGTTAATTTGTGTTCTTAAATGTCCAGGTTTTTCATGGCTTTGTGATTTCTGGGTCTAAACATTTTGTCCCCAACACAGGGAGGATGAGTAGTATAGTCCCACAAAGTTTACAGAGGTTTCTGTGTGTGTGTGTGTGTGTGTGTGTGTGTGTGGTGCTAGGAATTAAACCTGAGGTTTTATGCATGTTAGGTTAGGGCTCTACAACTGATGCTACACCCCTGACCCAGTGCTATAAATGTTGAACATCATTTGTTCATTAATTCAAGCCCACAAAGTGCCCAATGTGTTCACAGCATTCATTCATTCATTCATTGCTTAGTAGCATTTACTCTGTGCTAGGCACTGGAGATACAGCAGTGAAGAAAATAGATTAAGTCTCAGCCCTCAAGGATCTGCCATCCAGGAGAAAGGATATAGTAAACAAGTAAATATGGAAGGTGATGGGTGCTGGGAAGAGAAACAAAAGCTGGGTAAAGGTCTAGAGAAGTTGGGGGGGAGGTTGGATGGTCAGAGAGGCCTTTCTGAGGAGCAAAACCAGAAGGACACAAGGCTCCAGGCAACAGGAAGAGCAAAAGCCCCGCGGCAGAGGCGTCCTTGGCATGCCTGAGGAAGAGCACCGTGCTTCTGTTAAACAGTGTAACTGAGAAAGTGGCAGCATCTGGCATCTGATGGTTATCTAACCAGACCCATCAGTCTACAAGTTGAAGAGGACTGGATATGGAACTTCGAATTCTTTTGCAATCTTTTATGGTTTTGGAACACTTTCCAGAAGCAAACAGATCTCTTTATGTTTATCATTATAACATGGATCTAAATTTCAGGGCCTTAAGGACAGGTCTTACTAGGCCTCAGGTAATCAATTCTATTGACCCTGGGAAGACAGTTTGTGGTATCTGGGAACGAAGGAAGAAAAGGAAGGAAGGAAGGAAGGAAGGAAGGGAAAGGAATCATAGTATCCCTGTTCTGGAAAAGGGCAGTTACTTATCTTTTGAGTGTCTCTGTCCTCTAACTGTAAAAGAGGGAAAATCAGCTCTGAGAGACGATACAAACAGAAAAGCGCCTGGCACACACAGGCATTCAATAGGTTTGTTCCCAACTGAACACAGACTTTTTGTGTTTTAAGGATTTTATTCCTAATCATTATGTAAAAATTGGATTTTTTTAAAATAAGGAAGAAAGGCTTAAACAACTTCAAGCTTAAAAAACTTTAATCGTTTCTGAGAATTTTAGCTCCAACAGCCAACAAAGTAAACAGCAAAATATCTTCATCTCCTTTCATAAGTCTGTAAGCAAGAACGATGGAGGCTAAAGTCTAGACTCACTGGATCTGTGCCTGCCTAACCTGCCTTTGTATTATCCGAATGTTAAAAGCCACAGTTCAGGAAATCAGCCCCTCCCTAACACACACTGATACACCTGCATTACTCTACCTGCCCAAACTCAAGTGCAATTGAAACCAATCAATCCTGGAAAATGAGCTCCTGGTAGCCATCTTGGCCATAACTCAGGATTTAAAGTAAGAAGCAGCTGAATGGGACCGTTAAGAGCACTAGGTTTGGAATCAGGCCTTAGTGCATGCTGTGTAATTTTGTGTTTGACCTCTATTAGCCTCAGTTTCCTGACTTCATAAAACGGGGATGATAAAGTATCTTCTTAGGTGGCTCAGGATCAACTGAAGTAATGCATGTAAAACATTTGATCCAATCTTGGTACTATAGTAAGAGCTTATTAAAATGTCATAAGTGTAACCTGAGTTCTCTGGCCTGGGGCAAGTGCTAGGTGAGAGAGGGTCAAGAAGGCCTCTTCAGAAGGTGTTTGGAGCTAAGCCAGGAGGAGCAAGCAAACGCTTCGAAGCCCCGAGCTGTGGCTGCAGGAGAGGCAGAAGGAAGCATGAGTGTAAAGGCCCCGCCACACCACATAGGCAGGCAGAGGTCAGCCATCCTGGCTAGAGCCCAGAGAGGTAGGGTGACTGCAGAAGGAGATGGCCAGGAAGGTAGGCAGGTTCCAGGTCAGCAGGGAACTTGAAGACCAGACTGAGAGATGCATTGCATTTGAAATATGATGGGGAATGAGAGGGCTCAAAAATATTAAAACAATTGTGTGGGCCTCTGGGTGGGAAGCACCTGGAGAGAGCAGGACTATATGCAGGGAAGTGGGATGCTGTGGCTTGCGGGAGGGAAGGTGTGACTGGGAGCAGGGTGGCAGAAGACAAGTGGGGTCAACAAGGAAAGATGGTTTATCTCGAAGGCAGAGACGCTGAGGCTGCACGGTGGGCTGAACGGAGGTGTGAGAGAGAATCAGGGCCAATGGTCGGGACTCTGTCCTCACTGGGTGAATGACGGCGCTGTTGAAGGGAATGAGGAGAAATGGCAGAGGGTCCGGGGGTCCTGCTGAACTTCAAATGCTTGGTAGATACCAAGATGCAAATTCTCAGGGCAATTGAATATTTGGGTCTGCAGCATAATGGACAGAGAGGTGTGAGTGCTGAGTGACTGTACATCTTTCCAGACTTCTTAGTATATTGAAAGCCACAGAATTGGAGCGACTTTGGTAGGGAGACGTTATGGGCAAAGCAGAGGGCCGTGGCTGGGCCTGGGACTCTCTGACATTTAGAAGAAAGGAGGATAAGGGATCCTAGACGTCCAAGAAGGAAGCAGTCCAAGGGTGAGTGAAAAATGAGACAGCACTAGGACCTCGGTGCTCAAAATGTTTTCAGAAGGAAAACGTGACCCACTGCAGAGA
This sequence comes from Dasyprocta punctata, assembly GCA_004363535.1. Classification (NCBI taxonomy): domain Eukaryota; kingdom Metazoa; phylum Chordata; class Mammalia; order Rodentia; family Dasyproctidae; genus Dasyprocta; species Dasyprocta punctata. Next base: position 25,235 of record RJWM01023442.1, read on the forward strand.
GATGCAGACTGTGGTCCCACAAGATCAACAGCACAGTAATTCTGGTGAATTGGTGGACTCCTCACTGGAGTGGATTAAAAAAAACAAAACAGAAAGTATAATGATCCCTTTCCTGTCCTGACTGTGGTCCAGGAAGTTTATATTTGTAATTCCATGGAAAAATTATTGGAATCCTAGTGAGTTAGTTCCAATCTACCACTTCCAGTGCAACGCACCGTGAGAATAAAGACACTGACATATTTATAGTTATGGGGAGCCAAGGGGATCCTAAGTCTGGCCAGGACGAAGGCTCATTAGAACAAAGGCCTCACATGGGCGTGGTGGTGCATGCCTGTAATTCCAGCACTTGGGAAGAGGATTGTTGCAAGTTTGAGACCAGTCTGAGCCACAAAGTGAGCTCAAGGCCAGTGTGAACTGCATAGCAAGACCCTGTCTCAAAAAAACATAGGGGGAAAAAAAAAAAGAACAAAGACCTCAACCCAAGGCCTAACCCAGATTTTATTAATTTGTAAATAATGGAGTGGCTTGAGGATGAGTGACTGTGAGAATGGCGGGAATTTTGTGAGTACTGTGAGCTGGGCTATGTAGAAGGCTTGAAAGCACCTCTGCAATATGCAGAGAGAAGGATATGCTGAAAGACCAATCTGCACGACACAATTGAGGTAGCATTTAATGTTTAGAGGGCTAGTTCTTTGACTCTGATGTGCAAACTTTTTTGCTCTGGGAAGTCATAGCCTCTTATTTTGAAGCTTGAACACAATTGACAGCCCTGGTGTGGTGGCTCTACATCCCGCCAGGCTTAATCATGATTTGATGGTAGTTACAGGGCAGGGAAACAGCGACTATCACCTAACTTCAAAGATTAAACATCAGTATCTCAGCCAGTCCTATTTACATTGCTTAGAGTCAATTGAAGGGAAAAGGAAATGGCTTAGCCAGCTCTGTACATATCAGTACGTGGAGACAGGGCCAGGTTTAGCCAAAATGGAGATAATTGCTCTGTATTCAAGAAGAGTCATCCACGTGGTCCACCACCAGAAAAGGGACCAGGAGGTGTGGAAGGGGATGCAGAAAGTTGCTGTACCAAAGTACCAGAGAGCGGGTGGCTGACAGAGCAGGAATGATGGGCTCACGGTTTGGGAGTCTGGGGTTCTGAGCTCAAGGTGCCAGCAGTGCTGGCTTCCCTGGAGGCCTCTCTCTTGGGCACGTGAATGTGCACCTTCTCCTGCATGTCACTGCCCCAGCCCATGCCATCTGCGTCAATCTCCTTTTCTCATAGTGACACCAGTTACACAGGATTAAGTTCAGCCTAGCATCCTGCTTTAGGCTTAGTCACCTCCTTCTAGTCCCTTCTCCAAGTATGGGGGTTAGGCCTTCAACAAGGAACGCTGAAGGGGGCACGTGGCTCAGCTCACACCACTAAGCAATCCTTTTTAAAGGAATTTTGCATTAAAGATCAAGGCAAATAAGAATTATTTTATGTACATACCTGATTTTATTTTAGTATACTTCTTTCTAGGTTCATTCTGTATTTCTCTTATTTTTGAGTTATTGCTATATGTACGTAAATTTTAGTATCTTGGTTTAGTTTTGGTCATTACAAGTTTTCAAAGCTATAAAAATATAAATTAAAGGATTTTTCTATAAAGGAGAACTCAGGGTTGAGATGGAAGGAGGGGGAGTGGGGAGGCAGGAAGATTTTATTCTTAGGGTGCATTCCCCTGTGGGAGGAAGGATGCACTAGAAGTGGTGTGGAGAAGCTGAAATGCAGCCACAGGGCAGAGCAGGTAACTGCAGTGGCGAAGTCTATCTGAGAAGGGAAGGGATCAAGAGGAGTTAAATGACTCACTGGTGTGACATAACCTGCACACAAAGGAGCACACACTTGACCCCAGGAATTTTCATTCTGAGACTTGAGTTCCACAAAACTACATTTCAGACCTGTCCTTGGGACCAGCAATACCCTGAACAATCGCCAGGACCTAGATGAGGAAACACATTCACATATCCACTGACAGCTGCTCTGAGCATACTGGGTATTCAAGGCTTAGAGTGGGGGTGGAGGAGGACAGTGGGAAGAGCAGGATGAAGAGAGAGGATTCTGTTTGCCTGACTGATGAACCAAAACATCCTCAGGAAGTCCAGCTCCAAAGGTGGTGGAATATTTTAAACCCTGACCCAGTCTGAACTGACTTTGGTCAGCTTGGTGGTGAACTCGGCAGGTCATCACCAGCTGTTTCAGAGGGTTACATCACCAGCTTCCCATATGCAAATCGAATCATCTGTCACGAGTGTCAAGGTACACGTGGCTTTGTTATTTTCACTTTTCTAAACTCTCTTATCACAGTACTTGCACACTGTGGCCCTGCTGTTAAACCAATCAATAAATAAACCTTGGCTTCACATTTTGTACAGACATACTTAACTGACACACAGACAAACAAAGTCGCTTAGCTACTGTGCAGTCTCTGTGTCACAGGTGACAACTCTACCAACATTTCCTTCTTGACGTTTTTCACCTGAGTGGACAGGTCAAACTCCTAACCTGAGGAGGGCCCTGCTACTTTTGTCACAGCAGTTTCCAGGCCTGTGTAGGTTACCCGAAGGCAGAGTAAATGCGGCTGGGTGCCTGGGTAGCAGCTGATGACTTTCCCAAGCTCACCCAATGGAAATCACTCTGTGTCGGTTACGGGGGCGGCTGCTGTGGGATGAATGAACCACCAATTGAGCAGGTTTTGAGCAGTAAGGGAAGGGTGCCTTAGTAGGTGCCTGGACAATGGCATCTCAGTACTGTGTTTTTAATCCAAATGGCATAACACTAAATCTCTTGAACTTGTTTTATATTTTCTTACCAATCTTTCTGCTGAATACTCCCATTTCATTATCCTCCAAAGTGCTTGTTTTGAAACTACCTGTGTTCTTCCTCCTCTTATGGGAACCACCTGTAGCAGCCACCTAGGGAGCTGGAGCAAACATTTGTTTTTGATAAAAGTGCATTTTGAATGTCTGCGGTTTCAATTTCTATTTTTGTCCCCGGCTGTCGTAACTTTTCGATCTCTTCATACCTTTTACGGGTAGCCCTGCTTTTCACAGGCCTTGGTGCTTGACCTAACATAAACTATGACAAGACAATTGCAAAATAGTTATTGTTACTCCCAGAAAATGTCTTGTGAAAGACCAAAGCTCTGAAAGGCCAGCACGAGGTCATGTTTGGCTTCGTATTGATGATCTGTAATCATCCCCAAACACTAGAAACTGTGCCAAAAGGATGTCTCTTTTCTGAAATTGTGACCTAGACCCACAATGCAGAGGCGCAAGCTGATTCCCAGTTAGAAACCTCAGGGTTTTCCACTGACTCATGGAAGCTCTGGGGTTGCACATTGTCTCTGAACTCTAGGCCGACCTGATTCAGAACTTCTCTTTCCTTAGCACCATCCAACTGTTTATTCAACAGGTACTTTTACCACTTGAAAAATCGGGGAATTTGTCTAATGATTTGCAGTTATTTAAGTTGGTCCTAACAACATTTCAAAGAATTAACTCAGAACCTTATTTATTTATTTATTTGTCTTTTTGAGACTAGGTTTCACTATGCAGTTCAGGCTGGCCTTGAGCTCATTTTGTATCCCAGGCTGGTCTTGAATTTGCAGTGATCCTCCTGCCTCAGCTGCCCAAGTGCTAGGATTACAGGCATGTACCATGATGCCTGACTTTGTTTTGTTGAGAAAGGGCCTCACTATCTGGTTCAGTTGGATTTGAGCTCACTACATAGCCAGGTTGGTCTCAAAATTGAAGAGATTCTGCTGCCTCAGCCTCCAAGTGCTGGAATTACAGGTGTGTGCCACTGTGCCCGGCTTATTCCTATTTTATAGAACAGAAAGCTAAGGTCTCCTGGTTAGTAAGTAACAAAACTTGTACCAAAAAGTCGGTGATATGAATCTAGTCTAGGATGTTTTTCCTACCATGATACTGGCCATATTGTGGGTATGAGTCTCTAACCTCGGCTCTATAAGACCCCCCTGTGGGGTTTGTTACAACACAAATCGCAGGGGTCCACCTCATAGCATTTCTGACTCCATAGGTGTGGAGTGGGGTTGCACTTTGCGAATGTTCTCATTCACACCCAGATCCCTCCCTTTCCCTCTGCCTTCCCCTTCTTTGCTCCCCTTGCAGCTAGGGTGCCATTTGATCTAGTTTCTTTCTTTATTTTTTAGAATCAGATTTCATTGGTACATTCTGATCTAGTTTCTACCAGTGAGATATCAACAGAAGCCTTCAGGGAAAACTTGCGCTTTTCCTATGGAAAGAGACAGCTGCAGCCCCTCACTTTCCTCCTCCTTCCTGTCCTGCTTAGAGGTGCAATGGGCACCTAATAACCAATGTGTTAAAGTCAGCAAGCTCAGAAGAGGCTGGGTCGCTAGTGGCCTTGGACTCCTTTCCCCTAGATTTCTTAATGTCTGGGAAAAATATTATTTAAACCACTGTAGTCAGAGGCTTTGTAACTTGCAGTCAAATGCATCTCTGAGAAAAAGAAGAAAGACAGGGGCAGGACAGTGTGGGGAAATAGCACGCAACAATCATTTTCAAGGCCCTTTCTATGGCTGGCCCTGTGCTTAGGCAGACAAGGCTCCTGTGGCCAAGGCTTTCCTAGTCATAGTAAGAAGACCACCTTGAAGACATAAGTAGTACTACATGGTGACAAGCATAGAAGTACAAACAAAACACTGCAGAAACCTTCAGAAGGAGCCATGGAAGGGAATGCTCGCAGAGGGTGACCTATGAGCAAGGTCTCGAGGGGTGAATAGAGTTCTGCCAGGTAAAAATGAGGAAAACTTTCTGTACTTGTGGTTCTTCTCTCCCTTACTCTTAGGGTCCAGAGACTGACCCAGTTAGGTGTGTGTTTGGACAAGAGCTGCAACATAATTTCTAATTAGACAATAGAAAATTCCACAACCCAAGCTTCTGGCAGAGCTAACTGCAGGAAATTCAGCCTAAAGAACAAGGAGGGACATTGTGAGGGTTGGCTGAGTACCCTGATAGCAGGTCTAGGGAGCCAGAAATCTGAGGCTGAAAGACAAGAGCAAGAGCGCAAAGGGCACTTGGGGCAGGCAGAGCAGCAGCCCAAGAAGACCAAGGGAAGCTCACTTCTCAGGCAGATAAGAAACCAGTGCGGAGGCTCAGCAGTTGGGCAGGCCAGCACACAGAGGGGAAGACCCGCCCCAGGCGTGGGAGGCCCCAGCCCACAGGCATGTAGTCTGGATGGAACTGAAAGGGAATGATAAGGAAGCTATCTGCTTTGAAGAGCTCTGGCCTCCTGGAGCTGGTGTGTCCTCTGCTGCCATCACCTTTGGACATCCGTCTCCAGGCCTTAAGTTTCTTCGCCTTCCAATGCAGATTTGCACGAGTGAGATGCCCGTGAGCTTCCAGGCTTTTGATGGTGGACTGGTGCTGCGTTTTTGATCCCTTCCATCCCGTGGCTTCCATCATTTTGGGCTGGACCCTCCAGGTCTGCAGCGCTCAGATGGCCACTGAGGATTCTCTCACCTCTGATCCTCTAAACCCACCTAATAATCACCTTGCATAATTCTGTATATATTTTCTATTCATCCTGCTCCTCTAGAGAAGCCTAACTAATCACTGTCAAGATAACTAACCCCCTTCTGTAATGAGGTCGGAGTCCACTCAGGAAAGCTCGGTTCCCAGGACCCACTCGCTCTTAAAGATCCCACCCCCAGCTCTGTTGCAGCATGATTCACGTTCCCAGCACTCGGAAGGGTGTGTGTGTGTGTGAAACCACGGCACTTACATCCAGCTCCACCTTCACTCTCAGATCCCATCCCATAAGGCTTTTGGGAAAGTCAGCCTTCGCCCTCCCTCAGGCTCTCTCTGAGCTCAAAACTGTGCTAGAATTCTGGTGTGTTACTCGACCTACTGGGCCGCCGCTTCTGTGACACCAAAAGCCTGGCAGCAGGCCCCATCTCCCTGATAGAGCGGGGCATTTCTGCCGAGCTCCTGGTATGTATTCTGGTGCTCCTGAGACTTGTCTTTCCTCTCCCCAGGCCCAGACATCTCTTCCTGTTACAGTGGAAACCTGTCCTTCGAGTGCGGTTTCTATCAGAGATGCACTCACCTCAAGCTCTTTTCACTCCACTTGGGAAATCCAAGTTTGGAAGGGAGGAGTTTCTGGTTACCTGTGCTGTCCACCTGCTCCACCTCCCCTGAGACCAAGAACAGATCCCTTTAGAATGAGGAGAGAGAACAGGGGAAGTGCAGGGGGAAAACAAATTAACTTTCAAGCAATGATTGGGTCACATATTGATGGTGGTAGTGCGCTCACAAAGTGAGTGCAGAACATGCACATTCCAGCAGGCCTGAAGACAGTCAGGAAAGCGTCAGGTGTGTTTAGGTCCAGGGCAGTGAGGACACAGAAGTTGGCAGGGATGCAACAGGACAACCTTGGATAACCACTGTAGAATTTGGATTTTATTCTGTACGCAACAGAAGTCAGGAAAGGTCAATAAACTATGTGGTCATGGCCCTGTTTGTTTTTGTTTTTAAGGGGGTTAGAAGTTGGCTTATTTCTGTGACTGGTCGTAGAAATAAGCCAGGTGAGTCTAATATGAGTTTCAACCAGGGAGTAGAAATAGAGATAGAAAAACACAGTCACAGTTCTGGGAGAAAATCAACCAAATTTGGTCATTGATTGGTTATGAGGGACTGATGGCAATAACAGAAAGAGAAGCTGAAAATTGTAAGATTTCTGACTTGGAAGAGTAGGCAGTCAGAAAAGCCATTTACCTAAGAGTATGAAGACAGAAGACTGCAAACACTGCTGGGGAATGGGCATAGGTGATGGGGAGGGAAACAATAAATGTATTTAGTGTGGGTGACATGCCAGACACTATTGTTCAT